>BLSH010319159.1:0-15538 GCA_018402905.1 Glandirana rugosa | reverse complement strand
TGAGTACCTATCTGCAGCCCATTAGAGTACCCGAGTACCTATTTGCAGCCCATGCCTCATAGAATATACCTCGGGTGTTTGCTTTCCAAAATGGGGTCATTTTGGGGGTAATTCCACTGTCCTGGTGCCCCGGGGTCTTCAAAAGTGTGATAGGTATGAATGAAATTTTATGTGTAATTTATGCTCCTAGAACGCCTGACGGTGCTCCCTGCATGTTCGGCCTCTGTATGTGGCCAGGGTGTGAAAAAGTCTCACACATGTGGTATCGCCATACTCGGGACGAGTAGCAGAATATATTTTGGGGGGTAATTTTTGCTATGTACATGCTATGTGTTAGAAATATATTATAAATTGACCACTTTGTGTAAAAATAAAAGCATTTTCATTTTCTTTCCACGTTTTTCCAAGACTTGTGAAAAAAAATGAACCATTCAAAAAATTCATAATGCCTCATAGAATATACAATGGGGTGTTTGCTTTCCAAAATGGGGTCATTTTGTGGGTAATTCCATTGTCCTGGTGCTCCAGGGCCTTCAAAAGTGTAATAGGTCGTTAGGAAATTAGATGTGAAAATTCTGCTCCTAGAATGCATGACGGTGCTCCCTCCTCTCTATGTGGTCAGGCTGTGAAAAAGTCTCACACATGTGGTATCGCCATACTCGGGGACAGTAGCAGAATGTATTTTGGGGTGTAATTGGAAGTATGCATATGCTGTGTGTGAGAAATAACTTGTTGTTTTGACAATATTGTGCAAAAAAAAAAAATAATAATAATTTCGTAATTTTCCAAAGAATTGTGGGAAAAAAGTACAACTTCAAAAAACTCGCCATGCCTCTTACTAAATACCTTGGAATGTCTACTTTTCAAAAAGGGGTAATTTGGGGGGTATTTGTACTTTCCTGACATTTCAGGGCCTCAAGAAATGAGACAGGTGATCAGTGCATCAGGTGTGATCAATTTTCAATGATTTGCACCATAGCTTGTAGACTCTATAACTTTCACACAGATCAAATAATATACACTAATTTGGGTTATTTTTACCAAAGATAGGTAGAAGTATAGGTTTTGGCCAAAATTTATGGACAAAAATTACTTATTTGCAAAATTTTATCACAGAAACTAAAAAAAAGTGTTTTTTTTTCAAAATGTTCGCACTGTTTTCAATTATGTCACAAAAAATAAAAAACCCAGAGGTTCTTAAATACCACCAAAAGAAAGCTCTATTTGTGTGAAAAAAAATTATACAAATTTTGTTTGGGTGCAGTGTAGCATGAGAGAGTAATTGTCATTCAAAGTGTGAGAGCGCTGAAAGCTGAAAAGTGGTCTGGGCAGGAAGGGGGTATAAACGTCCTGTATTGAAGTGGGTAATTCCATTGTCCTGGTGCTGCAGGGCCTTCAAAATTGTAATTGTTGGACCTCTCTTTGTGGCCAGGCTGTGAAAAAGTCGCACACACGTGGTATCGCTAAACTCGGGAGGGGTAGCAGAATGTATTTTGGGGTGTAATTGGAAGTATGCATATGCTGTGTGTGAGAAATAACTTGTTATGACAATTTTGTTTAAAAAAAATAATAATAATACATTCTTTATATTCAAAAGAATTGTGGGAAAAAATACAACTTCAAAAAACTCGCCATGCTTACTAAATACCTTGGAATGTCTACTTTTCAAAAAAGGGGTCATTTGGGGGGTATTTGTACTTTCCTGGCATTTCAGGGCCTCAAGAAATTAGATAGGCCGTCAGTACATCAGGTGTGATCAATTTTCGATGATTGGCACCATAGCTTGTAGACTTTATAACTTTCACACAGACCAAATAATATACACTTTTTTGGGTAATTTTTACCAAAGATATGTAGCAGTATAGGCTTTGGCCCAAATTAAAGCGGAGGTCCGCCTGAAAAAAAAAATTAAAAGTCTGCAGCTACACATACTGTAGCTGCTGACTTTTAATAATAGGACACTTATCTGTCCTGCTTTCCAGCAATGTCGGACAGGTGTCCTCTTCCCCCTCCCCCCTGAAAGGTGCCAAATGTGACACCTGAGGGAGGGAGGAATCCAACCACCTTTTGGGTGGAACTCCGCTTTAATGAGCAAAAGTGACTTTTTATCAAAATTTTATCATAGAAAATAAAAAAAGGTGTTTAAAATAGAAAAAAAAAAAAACGCTCTTTTTTCACTTATGTCACGAAAACTAAAAAATCCTCCTGAAGGGTCATCACTACAGCTTTCAAAAAAACAGGCAGGTGAGCCTCAAAGTGTAAACCGTTATAAAACGGTTAAGAGACTTACTTCTGGGATGACAGCCTAGATTTAGAGAAAACAGAACAGACCCCTTTCTGTTAGTCACCAACCAATTCCCAACACTGCAAAAGAACCCAAATCCTTTTATCCTGGGGAGGAGCTAGAGAGACTCAGAAAAGGGGATTGGGAGGTTCCTTATCCTTTATGAAGGGAAGGTGGGTCTCCTGTAATATCAGTGAGGGCAGTGACAGCAGGAGACCGACGCCCATATGCACCTGTCACTGTATGGTGGGGGAAGTGATGGCTTTAGTTGATACTGGAGTTATACTTTTGCAAGGAAATCCTTCCCATCACAAAGGAGAATTGATTTATGTAGAAGGTTTGGGAGGGCAAACCACACTAGCAGTTAGGACACGGTGAAATTGGCTATTGGCAAGGGACCAGGATTTTGGACAAATGTTTTGGTATCAGAGTTACCCGAAAATATTCTTGGGATGGATGTACCTCAAGGTCAGTCTCTTCAGACTGTACGGGGTACATTCACATTCGGGTATCCTGATAAAGCGTATCTTATTAGAGCAGTGAAGGCTGTGGTCAGAAGTCATGCGAAATGGACCCCTGTCTACATTCCTCCACCAGAGAAGCCAGTCTGTCTTAAGCAGCTCAGACTTCCTGGAGGCCACAAAGAAATAATTTTCTATTCAAGAACTGTTGAGAATATGGATCCTTAGAGCTGCTGTTAGTCCTTTCTTGTCTCTGGTGTTCCCAGTAAAGAAACTGTGGATTACAGGTCTAAACAAAGTGGTACCTCCATTCAAGCCAGCTATATCTGATATGATCTCAATCATTGAGAAAACTGCTAATGAGGCAGCAGAATATTATGCTGTGATAGATATTAATGGTTTGTTTTCTATTTTGATAGACCCAGAATGTCAGAAGCAGTTTGCCTTTGTGTGGGATGGCCGCCAGTACACTTTCACCGTGCTTCCTGAAGACTATGTTCGATCTCCAATGATTTGTCATGGACTGATTGCCCAAGATTTAAGTACCCTGAATTTGAAAGTCGCTGTGTTTCACTACATTGATGACGTTGTGATCGCTGGGACAAAAAAAGGTGTAACTGAAGCACTGCACCTGCTGATACAGCACTTGGAGAACAGAGGGTGGGCTATCAACAGAAACAAAGTCCAAGGACCTGCTACAGAGGTGAGCACTTGGAGAACAGAGGGTGGGCTATCAACAGAAACAAAGTCCCAGGACCTGCTACAGAGGTGATGTTCCTAGGAATGATGTGGACTGGGGTGCACAGGAAAATTCCAGAGACAGTTGTACAAACTATCTAGGCGCTGTTGCCCCCTACTACCAAAAGGAGGTACAGAAGTTCATTGGAGTTATGGGATTCTGGAGAAAATTCATCCCACACCTTGGACTGATTCTGAGGTCTATATAGCTTGAAGTGATTGTAGCCGTATTAGTGCAATGTGCCAGAGAAAATTGAGTACTGTCCGTGATACTTTTTTTATTTGCACTAACATAAAATTTTTCAGGACAAGCTTTCGGGGTGTCTCCCCTTCTTCAAGGTCCAAGCAGTACTCAAGTACTTGAGTACTGCTTGGACCTTGAAGAAGGGGAGATACCCAGAAAGCTTGTCCTGAAAAATTTTATGTTAGTGCAAATAAAAAAAGTATCACGGACAGTACTCAATTTTCTCTGAGGTCTATATACAATGTCAAAAGAAAAAAGACTGAGTTCTCATGGGGTTCAGAGCAGTGGACAGCATTCCCTCCTGCTAAAGAAGCCTTTTTGCAGTATCAGGGATTAGGACCCCTGAGACAAGGAGTACCATTTCAGCTAGGTGTAGTGGAGCAGGATAGTACCATATCTTGGAGTCTGTGACAGCCAAATGAAAAGAAAGGACTGAGAGCAATACCCATTGGATTTTGGTCCAAACAACTGACAGGAGCACAGAAGATATACACACCGATAGAGAAGTACCTGTTTGGGGCCTACACCGCACTTCAACATGTAGAGGCCATTACAGGAAAGGACACAGTCACCATCCATACTGCATTGCCAGTAGCAGAATGGGTGAGAGATAATGGACTGACCACTAGGGCAGCTGTAGCCCAGAACCAGACACTGATGAAATGGAAGTGGTATCTTCAAGAAAGAGGTGGTATTGCAGCTGGGGATGTCAGAGACATTTCAAAACAGTTGGCAGGGCTTGTTACTTTTACCAGCAGCCAGCCAGAAGAAGAAATTCCTGTGCTGCAGTCACCCCCCATTCAAGAGGCTCCACCCTTTGAGTCTCTGTCAGAAGACACGAAGGAGTCAGCATGGTTCACTGATGGTTCAGCCATAGTTACCTCGTCTGGGCATAAATGGACAGCAGCAGCCTACAACCCAAGTACAGACACAGTGCTGCAGGAGACTAGAATCGGAGGGTCTAGTCAGTATGCAGAGTTGAAAGCTGTAGTGATATGTAAAAACATTGTAAGCGCATCTAGACATTTAGAGCAGGATAATGGAACAAGATGGGGTACTCAACAGTCCTGCTGTGACAGTCCAATAAATAACAGTCTTGGTTCTCCTGACGGCTGCACCATGCAAGAAGCAAGATGGACTTCTAAGAACAGGAAACAAAAAACAGGCAGGCGCGCCTCTAAGTGTAAACTGTTAGAAAACCGTTTATTATAAAGGTAGATAATGTTACTAACAAACATGAAAGGTGAAACAGCATGGCAGTGTCAGCCACTGCAAGCTATATTCAGTAACTCTCCAGCAGGTTTAGAAGGAAGGGGAATATAGCAGTCCTGTCCGCAGGTCGTGTCACACTCGGCCTGAAGAAGGGGCGTAGGACTCCATAACGCGTCGCCGTTCACATCATCATGCCAACCAGCCGGAAGTGACGTCCCAATATCGCAAGCTGAGACCAGGAAGCGCCGGGAGCCACCGGCGAGAGCCTGTGTCACCATACTGCGGACAGGACTGTTATATTCCCCTTCCTCCTAAACCCGCTGGATAGTTGCTGGATATAGCTTGCAGTGGCTGACACTGCCATGCTGTTTCACCTTTCATGTTTGTTAGTAACATTATCTGTTAACCGTGGACCCACTACAGGCTGATGACAGAAAACTACAGGAGCAGACAGATACGAGACCAGTCATCCTGCACATGGAGAGAGAGCAGCAGGAAGTGGTCTTAATTACAGCAAGCTCTGGTGTGGAGGCACATTTTCACACTGGCTTCCTCCTATAGATCTGGAAATAACACAAAAACAAATCAAGAATCAATAATCTGAGCTGAAGAGTAAGAACTGTTGGAGGTGGTCAGCTGGAAGCACTTTAGGAACCCTCTGGACGTGATTGAGATTATGCACAGGCTGGTTTGATCCCTCCTGCTGAGCTGACTGGGTTGGAGATATACGGTTTTTGTGTGATGGTCTTATGCTGAGGTCCTAATGGATGTATAAAAAAGGAGTTTTATACTCCCAATTCTGGTGAGCCTCCAATTGTATTCTTTTGCCTGCACGTGGTGAATTGAGATGGAAGATTTAAAATAGAAGATCATTTGCAATTTGCACACTTTAAGAACTTTATTTTCCAGCACTGGCAATTTTTTTTATAAGCACTGGCACTTTATTTGTGATATTTGTTTACCCTCACAATTTATATAAGCGCTGCTAACACTGGACTATTTATGAGTGTTGATTTTATATAGAATAAGGACATGGATTGCTGGAACCATGTCCTGTGAACCAAACGTGAGTGGCGGCAACCAGGTGAGGAGTACAAAGACAAGGGTGTCTTGCCTACAGTCAAGCATGGTGGTGGGAGTGTTATGGTCTGGGGCTGCATGAGTGCTGCCGGCACTGGGGAGCTACAATTCATTGAGGGAATCATGAATGCCAACATGTACTGTGACATACTGAAGCAGAGTATGATCCCCTCACTTCAGAGACTGGGCCGCAGGGCAGTATTCCAACATGATAACGATCCCAAACACACCTCCAAGACCACCACTGCCTTTCTAAAGAAGCTGAGGGTAAAAGGCGATGGACTGGCCAAGCATGTCTCCAGACCTAAACCCTATCCAGAATCTGTGGGGTTCGCGCAAGCAGAAGGTGAAGGAGTGCAAGGTCTCTAACATCCACCAGCTCCGTGATGTCTTCATTGAGGAGTGGAAGAGGACTCCAGTGGCAACCTGTAAAGCTCTGGTCAACTCTATGCCCAAGAGGATTAAGGTAGTGCTGGATAATAATGGTGGCCACACAAAATATTGACACTTTGAGCCCAATTTGGATATTTTCATTTAGGGGTGTACTCACTTTTGTTGTAAGCGGTTTAGACATTAATGGCTGTATGTTGAGTTATTTTGAGGGGACAGCAAATTTACACTGTTATACAAGCTGTACACTCACTACTTTACATTGTAGCAAAGTGTCATTTCCATAGTGTTGTCACATGAAAAGGAATAATAAAATATTTACAAAAATGTGAGGGGTGTACT
The DNA here is from genome assembly GCA_018402905.1 of Glandirana rugosa. Lineage (NCBI taxonomy): Eukaryota > Metazoa > Chordata > Amphibia > Anura > Ranidae > Glandirana > Glandirana rugosa. The sequence continues at coordinate 8,787 of BLSH010319159.1, read as the reverse complement.
AATTTTTATGAGATACTGTGTATATTTATATCTAACGCAACACACAGTCACATCACATCAACATACTATGAGGGGTGGCTTGACATTATATGGGCGGTAGAGTTGAGCGGACACCTGGATGTTCGAGTTCGTCGGGTTCGGCAGAACCTCGTGAAACCGTTCGGGTTCGGTACTGAACTCGATCCGAACTTGACCCTGGACATCGAACCCCATTGAAGTCAATGGTGACCCAAACTTTTGGGCACCGAATGGCTGTAAAATAGTAATGGAAAGGGCTAGAAGGCTGCAAAAGGAAGCAAAATGGGGGTAAGAGTAGGACAATTGCCCTGCAAACAAATGTGGATAGAGAAATAACTTAAAATCAACAAAAAATAAATAAAAATGGGAGGAGGTGGATGTGGAGTAGGAGCCTAGAGGTTGACTAGGCCGTGACCATGGCAGTGTAGGCGGAAGTGGCGGTGGTGGAGGAGGAGGAGGAGGAAGAGGAGCAGGAGGTAGCCAACACTGTTTTTTGTTTGTTTGTTTTTTTTTTAGAATTGGTGTAGCCCCCAAAATATTGAGACATATTAAAAAAAAAAAAAAAAAAGGATACCAATGGCTGTGTGAGGCCGGTCTAAATGTCTGTTCTGCACAAGGTACAGACAAGTCTTGTAGGATCCATGCCTGGTTCATTTTAATAAAGGTTAGCTTGTCCACGTTGGCTGTGGACAGGCGGCTGCGCTTGTCTGTGATAACGCCCCCTGCCGTACTAAACACACATTCAGACAATACACTGGCTGCAGGGCAGGCCAGCACCTCCAAGGCAAGCTCAGGCCATGTGGCCAATTTGGAGGCCCAGAAGTTGAATGGTGCAGACCCATCAGTCAGTACGTGTAGGCGTGTGCACACATACTGTTCCACCATGGTGCTGAAATGCTGCCTCCTGCTAAGACGTTGCCTATCAGCTGGTGGTGCTGTTTGTGGTGGCGTGCTGATGACAAAGCTTTTCCACATTTCGGCCATGCTAACCCTGCCTCTCTCTCAAAGCACCAACAGGAACCTGACCCTAATGCAGTTGTAGTTGTTTTTAAAACAATAATCTCTCCCTCAGAGCACCAACAGGAACCTGGCCCTAATGTAGTAGTAGTTGTTTTTAGAACGATAAACTCTCCCTCAAAGCACCAACAGGAACTTGGCCCTAATGCAGTAGTAGTTGTTTTTAGAACGATAATCTCTCCCTCAAAGCGCCAACAGGAACCTGGCCCTATTGCAGTAGTAGTTGTTTTTAGAACAATAAACTCTCCCTCAAAGCACCAACAGGAACAAGGCCCTAATGCAGTAGTAGTTGTTTTTAGAATGATAAACTCTCCCTCAGAGCACCAACCGGAACCTGACCCTATTGCAGTAGTAGTTGTTTTTAGAAAGATAAACTGTCCCTCAGAGCACCAAGAGGAACCTGGCCCTAATGCAGTAGTAGTTGTTTTTGGAACGATAAACTCTCCCTCAGTGCACCAACTGGAACCTGCCCCTATTGCAGTAGTAGTTGTTTTTAGAACGATAAACTGTCCCTCAGAGCAACAACAGGAACCTGGCACTAATGCAGTAGTAGTTGTTTTTAGAAAGATAATCTCTCCCTCAGAGCACAAACAGGAACCTGGCCCTAATGCAGTTGTAGTTGTTTTTAGAACGATAAACTCTCCCTCAAAGCACCAACAGGAACCTGGCCCTATTGCAGTTGTAGTTGTTTTTAGAACCATAAACTGTCCCTCAGAGCACAAACAGGAACCTGGCCCTATTGCAGTTGTAGTTGTTTTTAGAACGATAAACTGTCCCTCAGAGCACAAACAGGAACCTGGCCCTAATGCAGTTGTAGTTGTTTTTAGAACGATAAACTGTCCCTCAGAGCACCCACAGGGAACGTTTCCCTAATGCACTATAAGATGGTTCTGAACGCTAATGTGTCCCTCACAGGACCACATTGAAGGTCTCCCTAATGCAGTCTGAGATGGTTGTGAACGCTAATCTTTCCCTCACAGCAGCGGCATGAAGCTCTCCCTATTCTAGTCTGAGACGATCTGACACGCGGTGCCACGTGACTCCAGCCCCATATAGAGGCTGGGTCACATGATGCACTGGCCAATCACAGCCATGCCATTAGTAGGCATGGCTGTGATGGCTTCTAAGGGCAAACTAGTGAAAAGCTTGTTGATTGGCTTCCCAGCAGCTATAGAAAAGGGGGCTAAAATACCCACATACCGAACCCGATCCCAGACTTTTTTTTTAATGTCCGGTGATTGGGTTCGGGGCACGGACACCCCAAAGTCCAGTACGATCCCGAATTTTACAGTCCGGGTTCACTCATCTCTAATGGGTGGTCCACAGTAGTCACATGTGAAAGTATTATGCAGCATTTTAAGTAAGGCATATTCCCTCTGACAATCTACCTCCACCCGGGATTATTAGTACTCACTGGAATGGGATCTCTGCAGTCACCTCCTCTATAGGTACACCTCTCCCATGACCCTCCAGGGGAATAGCCTCACTCAGGAAACTTTTGGCCAGGCCTAAAAGGCTTTTTGCAACTTGACCTAGCCCTCACCTCCATCAGGTAGTCCACATCCTATATGCAGGTGTACATTTCCCCGGCCTCCAGCCCTGTCCAGGGCCTCCACTTGATCTGCATAGGTGTGGGATGTTTGGCTCCTATGCCCCAACTGCAGTAGGGCTCCTCCCAACCTGGCGTATATGTGGGCACTGACTCACTCGTGACAGGAGGGCTCTAACTAAAAGGGGCCTAGCACCTTAAACACTACCTTCTGTAACCAGACACTATTCTGGAACAGTGCCACCAAGTGGCAGACTAGCTAACTTCACCTACCTACATGTATGTGCCATACCTGTGGAATCCTCATGGAAGCTGAAAATCACTGTAGTAGGCACTACTACTACAGTGATCTTCACTAGTTTCTGGGTCCGAGCAGCTGTCCTGCTGCATTGTATAAATAGGAGGTTGCTCGCTTAGCATGTTCTAGCATTGGAAGAGGTGGAGAAGTGGGGAGCGATGTCACAATCTCCATCTTGCCAGATTCTTCGCATTCATTGGGAAAATGTATGGTGTTCTCTGAATGGCCCTCATGCTGAGCCCTCATGCTATGGTCAATAAGCAGCAGGACAGCCACTTAGTAGCGGACCTGCAAGCTAGTGAAGATCACTGGAGTAGCATTGCCTACCACAGTGATTTCCAGCTTTCACACGAATCCTACCGGTATGACACATATATACTTACAGTACATTGATCTAAGTTGGACCAATGTAACTATGGAGAAATTGCCATACTTAAATTCAGTGGCGGCTGGTAGGTTTTTCTTTAGGGGGGGCAGTCAATAAGCACCCCCCCTCTGGGCAGCACTGACAGCACCCCTTCCCCCCCCCCCCGTGGCCCGCAGCGCTGACAACCCCCCCCCCCCCGCAGCCCACGGCGTGGGACTGTCAACCCCCCCCCCGTGTGGCCCGTGGCGTGGGACTGACAAACCCCCCTTGGGCTACCGGCGATCAGGCACCTACCTGAGGCTGGCGGGTTGTGGTGTCATCTCCTCCTCTTCTCAGGTACAGGCAGCAGCTCCGGTGTCCGCTCCTCCCGTGGCCTCTTCTGTTGTGTGTCGCCTCCCTGTTCCTCCAAAGCGCTAGGCATCCAATAGGATCGCCTGACGCTTTGGCCAATCGTGAAACAGGTCTCTTTAGTGTGAAAATAGCAAAATTTATTTGCTTCCGTCACAAAACTGGGTGGGATCGATCCCACCCTTTTTGACGCCTATTAGAGCCTCTGGCTCTAATCACATGCTTCAAAAAATACACTCCTCACCATTGGAATCCATAGCCCGGCACCCTGATATGTAGATCAGGGGGCCGGACACATGGATGGGGGGGTCGGCGCCTGTGGACGGACGAGCCGCCACTGCCTAAACTTTAGCTTTAATAAGGATGAGGGTTGGATTCAAATTTTAAAAGATTCATTATAGAGAATATAAAGTGGATATATTTGTATTTACTCTACAGCAGCTTGCTCTGTCAGCAACAGCATATGGGACAGCAGTGCAGTGGATGGCAGTTAAAACCTGAAAGTGGTTAATCCTTTCACACTTTATTATTATTATTATTATTATTATTTCAGGTACTTATATAGCGCTGTCAATTTACGCAGCGCTTTACATATACATTGTATATTCACATCAGTCCCTACCCTCAAGGAGCTTACAATCTAAGGTCCCTAACTCACATTCATTAATATACTAGGGCCAATTTAGACAGGAGCCAATTTACCTACCAGCATGTCTTTGGAGTGTGGGATCTCCATCAAACCAAAATTGGATCATCTGCATGCACATTCACCAGATCCTATCTGCTGCACATCTGGATGTGCCATCCTTTAGGACATTTGCTAAATTTATACTATGGTAAAATATACCAAATAGGTGGTGTATACAAGCAAATCCAGGCAAGTGAATGATCTGGATCTGCCATCTATTTACAGTACATGCGTTCTCAGTCATGCAAGTCATTTATGGATAAAAGCTGTCTGAGTTCAGGGGGAATTCACATTTTCTTGCCTTATTGAGTAAATCATTAAATATTACATTAAATATTACTTGCCGTTGTAAAATGTGTGCATTTTTATAGCATTCTATATAATTTGAAATAAAAACTGATGAAAATTGTGGGTAGAGTTGATCGCTCGCCATTGTGACAAAGTAAATGAAACACTGCCACTTAGTGGCTAAAAATGCCACTGCCAATGTTAGTGTGACTTCTAAGCATCTTAAAATGTATACTATACATACTACAGTATATACTGTACTTTTTATTGTTTTGGATGTGTTAGGCAATTAAATGCTTTTTTTTTTTTTTTTTGCTTTCTGTGTACTTTTGGGAAAATTTTCCTTTCTTCATGTCTCAAAGATGCAACAGTAAGTTAGAGAGAATCTCCCAAAGTAAAATGAATTCCTCTCTTAGACAGTTGTCCTTGGAATAGATGTCCCTATTGAAAAGTTTCCCCTTATCTCATGTTCTGATGACAACTCCAAAATGTTGGATTTCCTCTCCCTTTATTTCTCGGTAACAATGGTCACCAGTATGAATAGAATAGCAATCAATAAAGATGTGCCAGAATCAGTAGATATTTAAATCAGGATTTCAAGGCAGTTGGGGATGTAGGAATCAGTAAGAGAAACCACTATGGGCAGCGGAGGAACAGGAAATTGACACTTCTAGCAGTGACGGTTTCTGAAAAGACTTTGGGGGACAAGTTCTTTTTAATGGAGTGGCACATGTTGGCTTTACCAGAACATATATATTTTTTAAGACAAATGTACCTCTTTCTTGCCATGAATATAATAGTGCTCCCTCATGGAACCTAGAGCCTAGGGAAAGGTGCACTTGCATTGGAGAATGGAAACATGCATGCTTTACAATGCCTTCCTTTCCTTTGTTTCTGCTTGTTGTTGATTGCGACCTGGATTTCTATCAGTGCCACTGCCTAACAATGCTGCACCTTATATGCTACCTGTTTCTGACTACAGCCTGCAGCTGCCTACCCTCTTTGTATCGCATTTGCCCGTCCTTTGCTGATCCTAGCCTGTTACTTGACAACACTCTTGTCTGCTGTTTGGGTACCCCCCTGCCCATTTGTTGCTGACCCCCATTTGATCCCTTGACTCCACAGATCCATGACCTGACTTCTTCCTTTTGGCTTTTGCTGTCTAAATCTATGTTCTCAAGTTCCAGAAAGTCAAAGTTTTGAGATAGGCAATCATGCCACTCCACTACCGTGTGCCAACTGTCATGTACAGAGGTGCAAGAGAGGCTGTCCTCATGACTTTGGTCTATGAAAAATGGTCTATGGTTATCAGGAACAATGAAGATTTTTTTCATGTCATTGGGCTGCAGGAAGACTACTGTTTTCAGTTAAACAAATCCTGTCTGGTAGAGAGCAAGGTGCAACCATTGTGTAGCAACATTACCTACTAAGTACAATTTAAGCATTTTAAAATTTTACTTACTGTTGCGAAATTTGGTGACACGCCTCTCCCTGGGTCGTGTGCCCTGTGGGAGGGTGGCTGCATGTATACAAATGAGATTGACTTCAGAAAAGCTGTTCCCATGCACCTTCCAGGTTATTGGCATCCATGGCAGCAAAGCTGAAATAGATGTTGGTGGTAAGCAGCCTAACACAGATATGATGTGAATGTACAATGTATATGTAAAGAGTTGTGTAAATTGACAACGCTATATAAGTACCTGAAATAAATAAATAAATATCACCTTTCCATGCATCAGCAGATGGCCAGTGATTCAGTGGCCACAAGTAAATCCCATAGAAGGCATTAAAGGTAAATAAAATAGGAGGAATAAAAGTTCTAAAAAGCCCAATCAACTGTAATTGCTTGCTTTTTCCTTATTTTTAAATTTGCAATTTGACTTTGAACTTTCAAGGGAATTCAAACTTTCCAAGAAGAAGAGTTGATTCCCTTACACAGCCATAGTGCTCTGTACCTCCTGCTACGTCATAGCCCTCTCCTCTACTGGGAGTAACTAATTGCTGTCTATGTTGACCCAGCTCCTTTGTCTCTTTCTTCACCTCCCTATATAACTTTTTATGTATCTGCCAGGAGAGAGTGAAGGGGAAAACTACAGAATATCAACAGCTCATCATTTGGGGTTGCTGATGTAGCGCCCCCATAGTGTAGGTGCGTTTTTCTAGCAGGGTTTTTGGCTAGGAGAGATAAATTTAGTCAGGCCTGACTGTAATGTGCAGGCCTGAATGTTTTAATCTGGGCTGGGAGTAGCTCAGGGAGGACTGGATGGACTTAACAGATGAGGTCACCAGAACCTCCCACTTCTTTCTAGAAACCTGACAAAGGTTTTCTGGTCAGAGAGCTGGGAGATGGGTGGAGCCATCTGGAGTGTTCTAAGGAGCCCTGACCACTCCCCAAGCACTGTTGGCAGGGGGCAGGCCTCCCTAAATAGTGGAAGTCCGGAGATGTAGCAGAGGCGCTGTGGTGCAGGCCCCTACCTGGGAGGTCCACCAAGTCTGGGGAGGATGACCTTGGGGCCTGAGAGTTCGGGTGCAGCCAGGAAGGAGAGGGATTCCTGAAGTGGCACAGGAGGAACAGGAGAACAGTGGAGGTGCTATAGGAGGAGTGAGAGACTTTAAAGTATCCACCGGTGCGGTGAATGACGGTCGCTGTGACTGAAAGAGAAAGTGATGGAGCAGGCTGGAAGAGGAATGGTGGACAGTATGTGGGAGCCTTGGGAGCCAGTCAAGGGAAAGGAGAGTCACTTCCAGAGAGCAGGTCCATGGGACCTGGAAGAGGACGGGCTGGGAGTTGTAGTGTCTCAAAGGCCCGGTTAGCACTGAAGTATTTTACTGCACATTCAGGGGCCCATGATCCCTGGCCTGTAATGGGAGTTCCTGAGGTCCTGCTGCAACAGGGTAGGCCTCACCACATGCTAACCGCGGTGATGAGAAAGGTATAGAGAAGCCTGATAAATTTCCCTTCAGGCTGGAAACTAAGTTCTGAGCTGGAGAGAAGCAAAGGAGTGGAAAGCTGTGAGTTCTGTGTAGTGAGAGAACTGTAAGAGTAACGGTCAGTAAGTGATGTGCTGGAGACTTGAAAGGAGCAATAGTCTACAGAGGGAGAGACTGCAGTGAAGTTTACATATACAGGCTTGCATATGGGAACCTTGCAGAATAATTCTTTGGGCATCCCACAGTTACCCCTTATCCCCATTCAAGTTATTTCCCCCAAATAAAACAACAAAAACAAGAGCTGGCCTGGTCAGTGTCTCCGGATGTGTGCATATGGTGCGATTGAGGTCAGCTATCAGGTGAACCACTACTACAAGCCACTCTCAAGGGAGCACATGGCTGCACTGACATCACAACCAAGATTGGGGTGCCCAGGAGCAATCACAGGGCTATTTAATGTCTACACAAGGGAGGCTTTTACAGGTAAATAGCATGCATTAAATATGTAAAATACACATACTGTGTAATCTTATGCGAAAATTGTTGTTGAAATCAATGTTCTGGCAACAGGGTCTCTTTAATAATTTGCTGTCAGAACAGTTCTTTGAGTTCTCATAGTTTTATTAGGTAGTTAAACACACATAGGGTGGTAATATTTGCAGTGTTCTTGATGAAATTATGTCCAGCCTTTGTGCCTCTGAATAGAACAGAAAGGACCTGACACACCTGCTTAACATTTAAACGCTTTTCAGCATAATTTCATCCTTGGTTGTAGAATATTTATGATAGCGAACTATGGGATTACACCTTGTACTAAAGCAGCTGTAGATTTAAAAGTTAAATTACTGACTGCGATTAATAAAGAAGTGAAACTCCACAATGTTCTGAAAATTAAGTTATAATTAGGATAAAATCAAGTAGGGTTTATTCGCTAACCTCTTACTTAAAGCTGAACTGCAATGCACCCAGCCAAAAATGCAATCACACATTTACCTTGCCATTGTTTAGTGAGAACATGCTTCACATTTACCTGAAAATTTCAGTCTGCAGCTCTCGCACCTTAAAGCCCAACTCTGGGAACTAGAAAAACTCTACCCTGCAAGAGATAAATGCTCATTATATATAGAGGTGCCAAAGGAAGGGAAGTAACAGAGCCTATTACTGTACCCTCCAGACATAATGAGCATTTAGCCATTGCAGTGCTAGGCACCCTCTGCATGGGTGGATTTTGAGTTGGGTTTTAAGGTGCGAGAGCTGCAGACTGAAATTTTCAGGTTGAGAGC
>BLSH010319108.1:0-18367 GCA_018402905.1 Glandirana rugosa | reverse complement strand
AAAAAATGGACATAACTAAAACTAAAAATGTTAAGGTAAATGTAAAAATATCTAAAATAGTCTAAATGTAAATTAAAACAAGAACAAAAAGGAACTTTGTTTTCAGGCATAATAAATGGATCAAAATTTACATACAGATTATGTATCGGTATGCTTGTACTCAAGAGAGTTAGATCATTTTTGGAGTCATTTCCTCAGGCTGTACTCTCATACTCATTAAGGCAGAATGGCTACAGGAAAGATTGTGGGAAAGCATTGTTTTCTTTTCTTTTTACTTTTTTTTGTTGAATGTCAACGCTACTATCATTTGCATTTAAAAATAAAAAGATATAAACTATATTATTCTGCCATAGGGAAACCCTATTTGTTCTAAAAACAGTATTATACAGTAGGCTGTAAAAAAAAAAAAAAAAAAATGGAAAAAAAAAAACACACACACACGCATTCTCAGTTAACCACTTGCCGACCACGCGCCGCAGCGTGACGGCGGCAAAGTGGCTCGTTATCGCAAACCGCCGTCACTTGACGGCGGCCGCAATAACTAGTATTGTGAACGTACGCTGCTGGAGGCACGCTCGCGCACTCACTGTGTTTCGGGGGGGCAGGCGGACTCGATCTCCGCCGGCTACACCGCGATGGCCCCCCCGCAGTGAGAGAACGGAGGTCCGTGTATGTAAACCTGTATATGGAAGCCGTGATCACTCCCCTCCCCCAGCCAGCCCAGCCCCCATACAGTTAGAACACACTGAGGGAACACAGTTAACCCTTAGAGCGCCCCCTGCAGGTTAACCCATTCATTGCCAATGGCATTTACACAGTAATCAGTGCATTTTTATAGCACTGATCGCTGTATAAATGCCAATGGTCCCAAAAAAGTGTCAGAATGGTCCGACATGTCCGCTGCAATATCGTAGTACCACTAAAAATCGCAGATTGCCACCATTACTAGTAAAAAATAAAAACCCCAGAAATCAATTCTCATAATCGTAAACCGGCAACTTTTGCGCAAACCAATCAATAAACGGTTATTGCATTTTTTTCTACCAAAAATATGACGAAGAATATAAATTGGTCAAAACTGATGAAAAAAATGTTTTTTTATATTTTTTTTGGATTTGTATTTTTTTGCAAAATTGTCGCTCTTTATTTGTTTATAGCGGCGATCAGAAATTACGCAGAGGTGATCAAATACCACCAAAAAAAAGCTCTATTTGTGGGGTAAAAAGGATGCAAATTTCGTTTGGGTACAACGTTGCACGACCGTGCAATTGTCAGTTAAAGCGATGCAGTGCCGAATCGCAAAAAGTGCTCTGGTCCTAAACTGGGAAATCCTTACGGGGCTTAAGTGGTTATTCTCTCACAAAGCAGATATATAATATGTTTGCGCCAAGACACATCAAATTACAGAAATGACAGAAAAAAAATCTATACTTAAGTATTAATTAGAGCAGTTTTAAACCCAAACAATCAAATGTATTAATTTACAGCTGTGTGGTGGCTGCATTAGTTTTGTTTTTGTATGCTTTTTTCCTTTATTTTACTTGGTGATCCATCCAGTAAGTCTGTTATTTTTCAACTTACTTTAACAGATGAAGCTGTCCAGACAAAGTAGCAGTTAGAGGGTTGATTCAAACCATTTAACACTGTCAGGGGTGCTTACAACAGTTAGCTTGATAATTGACGGCGCTATATAAGTACCTGAAATAAATAAATAAAATAAAAAAATAGTAAAACCTTTATCCCAAAAGTAAAACAAACGTTTCCTGTAACTTCTTGAAAAAGTATTATCTGCTGCTATCCACAGGTGTCTGCTTTACTATTTCCTCCAAAATGCAGACACCCTAAGAAGACAGGAATTGCGTTAGTGGCTGAATCGCAAGGTAAAGGAAAAAAAGCCCCAAAAAACTAATGCAGCCACCACATCTAAGGATTGGTAAGCTGCAATATATTACATTTTCATTTTTGGATTTAATACTGCTTTTTTTTTTTAATAATTTTTTACTGAAGATTGTAACTTTTATTACAAAACAAAGCCTATTGGGCATACCCAGGCTTAGAGAACATAGCACAAAAACAAAAAGAGCTTAAATCACTGGAATTGCTCACGACTACCCCACACACCTGAACTTGACGGATATTACAATCAGGTAAGATGCTCTCAGGGGCCTCAGGCGAACCAACCACCCAGTCTCCCAAGGATTAAGGAGGAAACACGGTCTTATGAATAGATATCTCTAGACCATTACATAGGTTAAACATATCTACAAAAGATCACTGAGATGCATTAGACGATTCCGACTCAGCCACATATGCCAGACCTTCTCAAATTTGGGTGCGCACCCCCTGGCGGCATACGTTACTTTATATAGAGGAACCATGGAGTTAATTAAAGATTTCCAAGAGTTAAGTGATGGGGGCAACGCCTGCTTCCAACGCATGAGTATAGCTTTCCTGGCGTAGAAGAGGAGCAAACCCATGAGAGTCCTGGTTGCTCGGCGATGAGCCAATTCGCCAACCAAACCCAGCAAGCAGGTCTCTATTTTTAGGGGAACGTGGATTGTAGTGAGGGATTTAATATAGGAAATAATCTCATTCCAGAACCCTTGAATTTCAGGACATGTCCAGAACATGTGGAAAAAATCAGCTCCAGCGCTCCCACATTTCCAGCAAACCATGTGTGAGTTAGGGTATATTTTAGCTAGTTTATGCGGAGTCATATACACACAGTGTAGTATCTTATACTGAATTAAACGATCCCTGACTGAAACCAATTGTGCGAAGGGATATTCCCACATGTCCTCCCAGTCCTCCGCCTCCAACTCAGGACATACGCTCTTCCATTTATTAAATAGACTTTCCATTCCAAAATGGACTGAGGGTAAGAGGGCTTTGTAGATTGAGGAGGTAGGTTTTGCCAAGGCGGCATCATGGAGAGCAGACTCTAAGTTTGAACGGAGCAGAGACGTGGACTGGGGCCGAACTGCAAATTAAAGGCATGACAGATCTGCAAGTATTTAACCACTTCCTTACTGGGCACTTAAACCCCCCTCCTGCCCGGACCAACTTTCAGTTTTCAGCGCTGTCACTCTTTGAATGACAATTGCGCGGTCATGCGACGTTGTACCCAAACAAACTTGGCGTCCTTTTTTTCCCACAAATAGAGCTTTCTTTTGGTGGTATTTGATCGCCTTTGCGGTTTTTATTTTTTGCGCTATAAACAAAAAAGAAGCGACAATTTTGAAAAAAGAACAATATTTTTTACTTTTTGCTATAATAAATATCCAAAAATAAAAAATAAAAAAAAACCAATGTATTCATCAGTTTAGACCGATATATATTCTTCTACATATTTTTGGTTAAAAAAAATCAAAACCGGCGTATATTGATTGGGTTGCGCAAAAATTACAGCGTTTACAAACTATGGACATTGGTTTATGGTGTTTTTATTTATTTTTATTTTTTTACTAGTAATGGCGGCGATCTGCGAGTTTTATCGGGACTGCGATATTGTGGCGGACATGTCGGACGTCTTTGACACTTTTTTGGCACCAATGACGTTTATACAGCGATCAGAAATGTAAATATCCACTGATTACTGTGTAAATGTCATTGGCAGTGAAGGTGTTAACCTGCAGGGGGCAGTGAAGGAGTTAACTATGTTCCCTGGGCGTGGTCTAACTGTGGGGGGGGCGGGCTTGGCAGGAGCATGACAGATCTAACTGATCCCAGTGACAGGGATCAGTAGATCTGTCACGCCCCCCCTCACAGAACGGGGAACCACAGATGTAAACACCAGCTCTCTGGAAGGAGATCGCGGGTCTCCGGCGGACATCGGGTCCGCCCGACCCACGGGCACGCTCCCGCAGCGTGCGTGGGCACGTGTGCGCGCCGCTCGCGCCCGCGGGAGCGCGCCCAGCACGAGCCAAATGGGAGGACTTCTATAGACGTCCTCCCGGCATTTTAGCGCCGCGCTGTAGCCATCATTCGGCTATGGCGGCGGCGCGAGGTGGTTATAGAGGTGTTGATTAAGGAGCCCAAAGCGTTCCTTAGAAGAGTCGAATGAGGGAAAGTGACCAGCCACTAACAGATGGTCTAGCCTCTTGACCCCCCTCGCTGCCCAGAAGCCCGGGTCCGGGACCGTTAAGAACTGTGTGAGCTGTGGGTTGTACCAAAGGGGAACCTCCGGGGACCACATCTGAGGGTCCGAGTGTCGCTTGCATACCAGAAGTTGCCAAGCTCTAATCACTGCTTTCATTGATATCGTCAGAGGGAAATGTGATTTGACTTCCCTATACAAGCTGTTTCTCAAAGTCTCATAGGACCCCAGACAAGCCGTCTCCAATACCACAGCAGCATTGGAGTCATCCGAGACCGCCCAGTTATGGGCATGATTAAGTAAAGCCGCAAAAAAATATTTTTGGAGATCTGGACACGCCAGGCCACCTTCCAACCAAGGGCGTTTTAAAATGGCTTTGTTCAATCTGGGGGGTTTAGCCCTCCATAGAAAGGGAAAAACAATTGAGTCAAATTGGCGAAAGAAGGACTTTGGGATCCACACTGGGGCATGTCTCAGGGCGTACAAAAAACCTGGGAGAATCTTCATCTTCACCAAATAAATTCTCCCTATAAGAGAGAGAGGAAGATTATCCCAGGCACTGAGCCGCTGTTTAAGTTGTGTGAGCAGGGGAAGAAGATTCAAGGACATAAAATCTGAGACTCTGGGAGAGACGGTAATTCCCAAATAGAGAATGGTAGATGCCCACTGAAGGGGAACCGAGGGCACCGTCTGTCCCAGAGTTTGTTGGTCTATAGGCATAATCTGGAATTTACTCCAATTCACTCTCAGACCTGATTGTGCAGAGAAATTTGAGATAATCTCCAAAGCCGCCGTTAACGAGGGTCCGGAGTCTCCGAGAAACAGCAGGAGGTCATCCGCATATAAAGTCAGCTTTTCAGTAATCGATCCCACCCTAATACCTGTTACCGCCTCCGACCTCCGCAAGGCCTCAGCCAAGGGCTCCATGGCCAGGGCAAACAAGAACAGGGACAGCGGGCACCCCTGTCTGGTGCCCCTCTCTACCGAGAAGGGCACAGACAGGTGGCCGCCCAATTTAACCTGCGCAGTAGGGGCTTTATATAATATATTTATCCATTTACGAAAGGAGGGGCCAAAACCAAATGCTTTCAAGACAGCTTGCATAAATTCCCAAGTAACCATGTCAAACGCCTTTTCTATATCAAAAGCGACTATTACTCGTGATTGGGAGGGAGAGGAAGGAGGAAGCTGTAAATGAGTAAAAACTCGTCTTAAGTTAATATCAGTGGATTTGCCAGGCATAAAGCCCATTTGATCTATGTTTATAAGGCCAGGCAGCACACTCACCAGTATGTTAGCCAAAACCTTAGCTAAAATTTTTAAATCACAATTAAGCAGAGAAATGGGACGATAGGAGGCGCAAAGCCTAGGGTCCTTACCGGGCTTAGGGAGCAGAATAATATGTGCAGTATACATGGAAGGGGGCAGGGATCCTGAATCAAAGCAGTGAGTGTATAGCTTTTGCAATCTAGGGGCTAGCCTAGCCACATATTGTCTATATCAATCACCAGGGAGCCCATCTGGACCAGGGGTCTTCGAGGGGGGGGAGGGATGCAACTGCCAACTCCACCTCCTGGACAGAGATTGGCGCATCCAGCTTCCCCACCTCTTCCTCCAACAACAACGGGAGAGACAAATTTTGCAGCTCAGATAGAATATCATCTGAGGGAAGACATTGTGGTCTCCGATAGAGCTTCCCAAAGAAGGCACCAAACTCATCTAGAATGGCCCTGGGAGTATCTATACTTACACCATCCTCAGACAGCAGCTCAGGGACCACCGTCTGATAATGGGGCTCTGCCACCAAATTAGCTAGAAAGCGACCACTTTTGTCTCCCGATTCAAACAATCTGCCCACCAATACCTTAGCATCAGAGTGTGTGAGAGAGGTGAAATGCATGGTCAGCTCTCATCTAGCCTGAGCCAAGTTTAAATAATTGTCTGGGGAGGGATGATCAGCAAAGGCTGCGGAGGCATCAGCCTCCTGAGACTCCAGCTGAGTTGTTTTGGAGTTATGATCAACCCGTACTGATTTAATAGCTGCAATGTAACCACCTCTAATTGTGGCCTTAAAGGCTTCCCAAACCATGTCTGGCGAGGAGGAGTCTTCATTAATCGACCAATAGAGGTCTATCTGTGGATTAATTATTTCAGACACCTTCTCATCCTGAATCCATTTAGGTGCCAGTTTCCAGGCTCCGGAGTCTCGCCGCTCCCCTACCTGAAATTTTAACTCCAGGGGAGAGTGGTCTGAGAGTCCCGCCGGAAGGTACGAGGCTCCCGACATTTTGCTTAGAACTTGAGTATTACCGAAAGCAAGATCTATCCTCGAACTAGACCTATGGGTGGATGACATACAGGAGAACGCTTTAACATTAGTATGTTTCCATCGCCACAACTCCTCGAGACCAAAGGCGTCAGCCCATCCCTTCAGTTCCGCAGAAGACGTACGATTAGGGTTAGAGGAGTCTAAAGTTGTGTCTATAATTGCATTAAAATCACCAGCAAAAATAACGTGGACAGGTAATAGAGGGGCCAATTTTTCATAAATAGTATACAATAAACCATGATCTGCTGGCGGGGGTAAATACACATTAACTAAGGCCCACTTTAAGGAATGGATTTCAATCAGGAGAATAATAAATCTCCCACCCGGGTCCAGGACAATTTTGATGATTTTACAAGGAAGGGATTTGTTAATAAGAATCGAGACCCCTCTGGAATAAGAGGAGTATGTGGCATGGAAGGCCCGCTGTACCCAAGGTCTGCGCAGGGCCAGAATTCTGGAGCCAGTGAGGTGCGTCTCCTGCAAAAAAAGAATGTGAGGTTTGAGAGAGGTTAAATATTTGAATACCAGGGACCGTTTGAATTTATCATTGAGGCCCCGCACATTCCACGAGACCAAATTAATCCCAGAGAGAGCCATAAATACTAGCTTGTATACATGGAGCCTGAGAATTTGAGCCTACCCGAGAGCCCCCACTGAATGGAGACAGATAGTAGCATGGAGGGCTTACCCTGAAACCATTCGTGTAGAGAGTTATGAGCACACCAAGAACACAGAACAGTAAGAAAATAGTAGCAAAATCCCTACTAACTAGCCAAAACCCCAACATAACTAGGCTAGAAGTTTTCCATCCCAAAACAGTAAAACAAAGTAGAGTGAAGAAAAATTTCCTGTTATTCCCGATGGATGGCCTCCAGGGTGCTATTCCACACCCTGACCGGAGTCACTTCAACAAAAGTGAGATGAAGGGAGAACTGGAGCAAATTTCCCCCACCGCAAAAAGGGGAGAACCAAATGTAACTGAATGTTTTAGTCTTCTCGGCAGCTCCATCTGGGAAGGATGAGAACACAGGATAAAAGCACAAGTTGACCTGAGAGCTCTGACTTACTCCCGGGGGGGAGTCAGATGGTAGTGTCCAGATAAGATTTATTTCAGAGTGTTCAACTAATCGTCCGCTTCGGATGGATGATCAAAGAAGCGCACTGATCCATTGTATGGAACCCATAGACGGCTGGGGTATAGCATACTGTACTTGATGTCTCTCTTGCGCAGACGCCTACGGACCTCATTGAACGTTTTCCTCTTGTGTTGCAGTTCTGCAGAGAAATCCGGGAAAAGCATAATAGTGGATCCGCCGTGAGTGAGGGAAGGGTGCTTGCGTGCTTCAGAGAGGATTTTATCTCGGTCCCTGAAGTTGAGGAATCGGACCAGGAAGGGTCTCGGATTAGCACCCGGAATGGCTCTACCCGTGGGCACCCGATGGGCGCACTCCACCACGTAGGTTGGGGGGGAGATCTGTTAGGCCTAAGAGAACCTTGAAGAAATCTTCTGCAAACAATGTAGGGTGTTCCCCCTCCTCTCCCTCAGGAAGGCCCAGAACCCGGACATTATTGCGTCTGGCCCTATTTTCGGCATCATTTGATTTGGAGACAAGCATTTGGACTGTACGCTGTAGGTCCGCGATAGTATTGGTATGGGAGGTCGTGAGATCCTCAGTGGCAGAGATTCTGGCTTCTGATTCTGACAGCCTGCCTCTAATTTTGTCTAGGTCATTTTTTATAAGAGTACATTCCTCAGCCAAATGATCAATCCTGACCAGCATAGTCGAGCTACTTTGTTCAATAGCAGCGAGGATGACTGCGGTACTGTCCTGGGACAGAGGGGGGGAAGTGGGACCCCCAGAGGAAGGTCCTGGCTCCATAGAAAGGTCAGTTAATAACGCCTGCAGTGTGCCCACCAACGAGGCCTTAGGTAGTGACGCAGGGGCTGGAGATGAATGTGCAGGCGTGCAGGATTTCTTTGCCTTGCTCTTGGAGCCCATGAGAGGGAGAGTCCAGGACAATATAGGGTAAATAGAGAGGGGAAGAGCACTCCCACCACAGGTTGTAGGAAAGCACTGAATCCACCACGGAAAATAGTAATGAGAATGCTGTGCCCTGCAGGTTAGGAAGGCGGGGGGCAGGCAAATACAGGAGGAAAAATGAGGTGTATAGGTGGATCCCCACCGACCGAAGCCCACCAGGCGTGAAGAGATGGAGGACTCACCGGAGCTGCACAGTGTGCTCCTGATCCAGTCCTATAGGGCCCAGTCACCAAAGGCAGACTCCAAGGCTGATACAGGCAGGCTGATGCACCGTACAATGATTAAAACACAGTTCCTTGAGAAGTAAAGACAGTGGGGAGAACAGGCAGCCTCATGGGCAAAATGGCTGCAGGGTCAGTTCCTTCACCCCCTCTATCAATGTCTAATAAAGGCTCCGGGCCTCCACTCCCCTCCCTCACACCGCTCACAGCCCAGCCCAGGCACAGAGAGGGATCTGTCCGGATGGAGGAATTCAGTCCCTGGGAACCGCCGGATCACGATCGTCCCGGCCGCCGTCCACAATTGAGGCCGCGGCTTTATAGGCTCGACTAGGCCGCGATTTAAAAAATCCTTCTGGACACAAAATAACCCCCCAGGATCGTGGACAAGGTGTAGCAGGAGGTGTATGTGAAGGATGAGGGCAGTCCAGCTCTCAGAGACCAAGGATTGCTCAGGATTTTAAAGGATGAAGACGGAGCTCACCAAAAGAACGTCCGCCGCCGCTCACATACGGACACGCCCACCTAATACTGCTTTTTTAATACTGCTGTGATTTTAAAGCTTTGCTTTTTTTTTTTTTTTAAATAACAAACATGTTATACTTATCTGCTCTGTGGAAGGGTTTTGCACAGAGCAGCCCTGATCCTCCTCTTCTGGGGTGCCCCAGCTGCGCTCCTGGCCCCTCCTCTTCATTGGGTGCTCCCACAGAGAGACGCTTTCCATGGGGGCACCCGAGCAGGCATGCTCATGAGTCCTGCTGCTATGTCCATTGACAGAGACAGCAGTACTCGGCCCCGCCCCCTGGATTTGATTAACAGCAGAGGAAGCCAATGCTGCTATCAATCTATCCAATGAGGACAGAGACGGCAGCTGGAGCTACTGGGCCTGTGCTCGTCGCTGGAACTATCGGGTTCAGGTAAGAAAAAGGAGGGCTCTGGGGGGCAGTTGCAGCACAGAAGGTTTTTCACCTTAATGCATAGAATGCATTAAGGTGAAAAACCTTGAGACTTTTCAAGCCCTTTAAGTGAAAATGATTTTTAGTAAAATAATTGGTGCATGAAAAAGAAACATTACTTATGGGCTCTCCATGTCTCTAGCTGTCTGATACATGTTGAAAGATGCGACCACTGCTATTTCCCAGCTGTGCTGCCTCCAGCAGTTATATTGGCAATGCAGATGCATTTGTGTAGATAGCCTATGCTGTTCACTAGTCAATTATAAATGCAATTTTCTATATTTTATTTGTATAATGTAATTTACTCCATCTTTATGTTTGAGCTCCTGTATCCTTCCTACAAGGCACACGTTGAGGCTAGGAAAACGAATATTCATTTTGACTGCCTTAACCACCTGCCACCCAGCCTATTGTAGTAATATGGCCAGACGAGTGCTTTCCAGTTCTGGGAGGATGCCCAGGGGGCCTTGTGCTCGCCCCCAGGGGCATGCCAAAACACAATCCTGTGACACAGTGGATCACAATGCTTGGTACCAGGCCGCTGTGATTGGCCCAGGCATCATGTGATTGCTTTGACCAACCACAGCAATCACATGGTAATATGTGTAGACCCTCCCGGATAGGTTGCTAGGTTAAGCAAATTTAGTCTTGTGGCCCAAAAATAAAAAACCTAGTGGTGATCAAATACTACCAAAAGAAACTTCTACTTGTGTGGAAAAAAAATGATATAAATTTTGTTTGGGTACAGCGCTGCATGACTGTGCAATTACCAGTTAAAAAAATAGCGCAGTACCGAATAGCAAAAAGTGGACTGGTCATGAAGGGGGTAAAATCTACCGGAGCTCAAGTGGTTAAAGACAACAGTAATTACTTTACAAATTAGAGTATGTTAATATTTGCATTATTCTTTCATGTTCTCCCCCTTTCTTCTTTTTCAGCTGTTCCGGAAATATTCAACTCTTGCAATGTTTGGACTTGATTCTCAGTTATTTAATATTTGAAATCATACATTTCAATGGGGAGTATCCTGTTACACATGCATTGTTGTTTGAGTGCCTTTAAATAATTATGACCCTTCCTCATTCCATAGCTAGGAGATGCTCTATATAGCTAGCCCCACCCTTGTTTCTGTGTGCCTTTAATTTCTGTTCTGAGCACATGTAACTGCTGCAGCTAGACATACTATGATTTTTTTTTATCTGTCTGATGTTAATCTGTGAAGATCTGCACAAGTTTTCAATTAAAGCTTTATACCTGATACTTCCGGTTCCGGCGCCGTATGGAAAGGAGCTAGGAGACATCAGCTCCGCTCCCCTGCCAGCAATCCAGCCTTTAAAAGTGGCGTTTCCCGGTGGAACACCCCAGCCTGACCCCCCCCACAGCTCCAGGGACCTGCATGAATCGCTTTGTGGAGAGGCCTGGACATCGACCACCCGCAGCACAGCCGTCCCCAGGGGGAGAGAGGACACACGCTGCAGCCAATATGGCCGCCACTGCACAGACACAGCCACAGCCACAGGTAATGACTTATGCTGCCAAGCTAGCAGCGCCTTCTCCACTCCAACACACTGAATGTCCTGTCAACCTGACGCACCAGCAACAACCAGGCCCTTCTACAGCGGAGCCCTTTTCTCCAGCTGATATAGCACAAGCGGTTGTAGCGCTCATAAGGCCTATCATCACTGAATCTGTCGACTCTGCTGTGCAGAAGGGGATAGAACGACTACACAGGGAATTACAGGCACAGGCATCCAGACTGGAGCAAACTGAGGGTAGGCTGTCTAATGTTGAAGATGACACTACTGCGCTAATTGCATCAGTTGCAAGACTCACCACAGCACAGAAAGAACTCCAAGACAAAGTAATTGATTTAGAGAACAGGGCCAGGAGGAACAACCTCCGTATTATAGGCCTTCCTGAGTTGTATTCTTCTCATACCCTCCCTAAATTATGTGCAGTGGCCATACCTGACCTGTTGGGACTCCGCACACCCTGCACAGTAGAAAGAGCTCATAGAATAGGACAGCTCTCAGACACACGCTCTAAACCCAGAGCGGTCATCCTAAGATACCTGAACTACATGGACAAGCAGGCCATTCTGCAAAGCTTCAGAAAATCCCACTCATTAACCTTCAAAGGCCACAACGTCCTGATTTTCTATAGAAATTTCTATAGAGATCATGCAAAAAAGAAAGGCGTTCTCTCCTATTTGCTCCACTCTCCGTGATCTCAACATCAGATTCAGCCTGGCCTACCCAGCCACATTATACTTCCAGACGCCCCGAGGAGAGAAACTTTCATTCCCCTCCCCTCTGGAAGCCGAGAAGTACATAAACAGCTCACTGCAGCCAGACATGGATCAAACCCCTCAATCAGAGGCCACCACACAGATCTCGCCCAAGAAGTTGTCTATCCTGACCAACAAACCTGGAAGCCCGATGAAGCCCCCCTACAAAAGAGTCAGTTTTGGTCCGTCGGAGCCTCCTCCAACACATGCCTGACTGGGGGGATCCTCAAACCTGCAACACAGGCCCAAAACCTGCATCCCTCCAAACCTGCATTTTCTTGCTCAATCTGCCTCCGTCCATCTGAACAGCCCTCATTGTACCAAGTCCATGGTGGAATGATCAACAAACTGTAAGTGCCCTATTAGGGTCGCCTTAGGGTGACGCCTACTCGAACAAGACTACCAGCAGAAATGCAGTTTGTGGTATGATATGAAGCTATGGTGAACTGTTTACTGTTCTTATTTGTTCTCTGTTTCTCTTGTTATTGATGTTATGTTTACTGGCCTCCCCCAGGGTCAGTGCCGGACGACTGGACTCCCCTCTCGTGGCTTCATGACCCGGGGGTGGACTCCACGGTGTCTGGCCGCCACCTCTGCTAGCCAACGAGGCTTTAAGGGTCATCTCCAGGGCTCCCCCAACCATCGCTACGAGCCCCCCTTGGTAAACGGTCCGATATTCTCTCACTTCCATTGCCCTTTCTCTACCCCCCCTGCCCCTACCCCCTCTCTCCCCCCCACCTCTACCCCCCTAGCTCCCCAACCCTTCCCCTACTCCCCCCTTCCGCCCCACCCTTTCCCACCCCTCCCCCCATCTCCCCCTACCTATGCTTCCCTCCCCCCCTATACCTGCCCCCATCCCACCGGGCCATCGCCTCCCATTTTGCGCATTTGGCAGGGGCGGACACCGAAAGATAGCTTCCGTCCCCCCTTTATGCGGAAAAAAGTGAGGTCCTTGAGACCCATCTTCACTGGTACACTCTTCCGATGTTTTCAATGTTTTAGTTTGTCTTTTCCGTATTTCAAAAATTCCTGTTTTGCTCTGTGTCCACTCCCCAGCTTCGGAGGAAACTGCTTATGGAAGGTCCTACCTTGGCCCTCCTATGATCTAATTTTTCATACCAATACAGCATGAATCCCCCCAAGCTCGGGAGTAACCTAACAATAGTATCATGGAACGTCAAGGGACTGAGGTTGCCCCAAAAACGCATGCAAATCCTGAGACACCTGAAGAAACTTAAGGTTGATGTGGCCCTGCTACAAGAGACACACCTGGGGGGAGAGGACCTTCCAAGACTCTGCAAATTGTGGGTGGGTGAAGTGGTAGGCTCCCCTGCACAAGGGAAGAAGGCAGGGGTGGCCATCCTTCTCAACAAGAAACTCCCATTTTCCATTCGTAACACAGTCACAGATTTAGCTGGCCGCAGAGTTACCCTCAGCTTAACTATAGCCAGGAGGGAGCTTGCTATCTCCAATATATGCAGATAACTCCCCGTCGCAAACTTTCTACCAGAATTTGACTACCTGGGCTCTCCAAATTGCAGAACCCCTTCACCTCCTAGGAGGCGATTTCAACTCAATCATGCACCCCTCCGATGACCTACGTCACCCCAGCCCTCACCCTCTCACGCACCAGACACCCATCCAACACCGCTACCCAATGCAGTAGACTCACTCCTCCTAACTGATGTCTGGCGAATGCTCCATCCTACCGACAAGGAGTATACCTTCTTTTCCCACCCGCACAAAACATTCTCCCGCATTGACTATTTCTTTGCTTCCACCGCTCTTCTCCCCATGATAGCATCTGTGACAATCGAGGACATGGCAATCTCAGACCATGCCCCGGTGGTTGTCAAACTTTCTAATCTTACCCACGAGGTACCTGGAGCGCCTTGGAGATTCCCCTGTTATTTGTCCCAGAACGAAGAACTAAAAACCTCCCTTCAACAGGCCTGGTCAGAATACCAGACGAACAATAAAGAGCACCATCAATCACCCAACCTCTACTGGGAGGCAGGCAAGGCCTTCCTTAGGGGACACATTATCTCCTTCGCCAACAAATTAAAAAAACAAATCTTCTCCAATATGCAGAAAGCCAGCAACACACTCAAAGAAGCCCACAGGCAGCTAAACAAATCACACACTCCTGAGAACATCCGTGCCTGGCAACATGCCAAACAAGCGTTCGATCAATGGTCCGCCGACCAGGAAGCAATACATCAGTTCCATACCAAGTTACTCTTCCACAAAAATGGCAATAAAGCTGGAAAGTTGCTGGCTCGGATGGTCTCAGGTAGATTTACCCCTACATACATCCCCTCTTTAAGGGACCCAATGGGCAACATTGCCTTGGACCCGTCCCAGATGGAGAAAATCCTGACAACCTATTACAAAGCTCTATATGTGGAGGACCACATTGACACTAACAAAGTGGCGGGCATACTATCGTCCGCCAACCTTCCTAAGATCACCACAACTCAACTTGAGACCCTAAACGCCCCTATCACTCTCCCAGAGATCCTGACCACTCTCAAATCAATAGCCAGCAATAAAGCCCTGGGACCTGATGGCCTATCATCAGAGTTCTACAAATTGACATTAGACTTTATTCCAGAGACGCTACTACATGTCTACACTTCCATTTGGGATGGGGGACCTTACCTTCCGACGGGACACCAAGCATACATTAAACTCCTGCCAAAAAGCAACAAAGACCCCTTATCACCGGGTTCATACAGACCAATTTCGCTTATAAACGTGGATGCGAAAATCCTGTCAAAAATTATTGCTTCACGCCTGGCCACCATACTTCCCTCTATCATCCACCCCGCACAATCAGGCTTCATCCAGGGCAGATCTGCCGCCCTAAATATCAGGAAAGTACTCCTTATCCTAGAACAGGCCAAAAGGTACCCCGATAAAGACATCGCTATAATAGCACTAGACGCCGAAAAGGCTTTTGACAACATTAGTTTTAACTGGCTTTTTAGGGTACTACCCTCCTTTGGATTCACAGGCCCCTTTTTCAAATTTATATAAGAAATGTACGCCAAACGAACTGCCCGATTGGTCACTCCGAGCTTCACATCCCTGGAGTTTCCTCTGGCCAAGGGGACTCGCCAGGGATGTCCTCTCTCGCCACTTCTTTTCAATTTAGCAATAGAACCCCTCTCACGCATACTCAACTCTCCACAGGGACTCAGCGGGATCGCTATAGGGGACAGGGTTTGCCGCTCGGCTCTCTTTGCCGACGACATTGTCCTGTTCTCCGCAGACCCACCTAAAGATTTCTCTTTCCTAAACCACACCCTATATTTGTGCAGGGAATGTACAGGTATGAAAATAAACTTCGATAAAAGCGAGGTGCTTCCTCTTAACCCACGCAAAGCAGAGTCTTGGAGATCCTCTTCCCCCTTCCTAGTTGCACGAGGACAGATTAAATACCTGGGCATCCTCATAGGCAGGGACTCGTCCTCTCTACTCCTTGAACTATCCACAGCTTATAACAAAAATCATGAAGGACTTGCAGACTTGGTGGTCCCTCCCTCTCTCACTCTTCGGGAGAAGTCACCTGATCAAAATGATCCCATTCGCAAGACTGCTATACCCCCTTCAGACGCTACCTCTTCTCCTCAAGCACAAAGACGTGCAAAAACTCCATGCAGCATTTTCCTCGTTCATTTGGAGAGGAAAGAGACCTAGGATCGCTTTACAAAAACTTTGCCTCCCCAGGGGTGAGGGAGGGATGGGACTGCCCAACTTGAGAGTCTACAATTTAGCCTGCCTATTGAGGAATGGACTTGATTGGATCGCAGGCAAATCTACTTACTCCAAATTGCTTCTCCATATAATCTATCAGCTATCCTACATGCGAAGGTATCTTCTCTCTACTACACATAAGACACAATCTAGTCCTAAGGGACACCATTTTGGCATGGAGGGAAACGAGGAAACTGCTACATCTCCCCTCCTCGATCTCACCCTTCCACCCTATCCTAGGGAACCCCATGTTCCCTCCTTCATTAGACACACTAGTGTTTAAAACTTGGGCTACAAAAGGACTGACACAGGTCTCACAACTGTTCAACCCGGGCCTCAATTCACTCAAGCCATTCTCTGATCTCAAAGAGGAATTTTCCCTACCACCATCACACGGCTTCCAATATTTGCAAATTAAATCATACCTACAATCCTGCCGAGGAAACCACCAAATCCCCTGTGACTCTTCTTTTCTAGACGCTTTACTCTCAAGTGGTAATTACTCTATCTCAAAAATCTATGGCCATCTGACTTTACTCCAGTCCTCCAAATACTCTGTATACCAATTCCACCCCTGGAGCTCAGTTCTGAACGATACCCAAGCTCCGGAACAGATACTCCTTGGCTACAAGAAAATTTTCTCCTTAATGTCGGCAGAAGTCTGGAGAGAAACACAATTCAAACTGCCACACAGAGCATACCTCCCTATGGTCTTCACTCTGGGTGCACCACATCAGGGCACCTGTCCTTGTTGCCTCACTCACAGGCCATCTCTTTTTCATAGGCTTTGGCTATGACCCTCCATATCCCACTTCTGGGACACGATCCTAACATTTATCGGGAAAGTCAGCGCAAGCGTTGCCCCATCCTCTGCTTCTTCAGTGGAAAACCCTCAACACCGCAATCAAACTCCTCTATCCACATTATGTCAAGTTGGGTACACCTTTGCCGCCTGGCAGCAAGACGATCTATCATGCAATCATGGATTCAACCAACACCGCCGAGATTGAGTCAAGTCAAACAATCACTCCTCTCCCTTCTCTTCCTAGAAAAACAGGACACTATAAACATGAAATTCCTTCAAGCAAAAAAGTTTTTCTCGAGATGGAGGAAATTCATAGAACACTCCTTCAACCCAACAGAGATAAATAACTTCATGAGCCCGTTTAAACTCTCGGATTGGTATCTTAAAGCAGACTTACCCAATTCCTTGGGCAAACTTAAAGTCCAGGACTCACACTAACACACCAGCTAATATTATGTGTCTCCTCACTCCCCCCTTGACGTTCCCAATGAGGTTTAACTGTTCTTCACAATATCTAATATCGAGGCCAAGGTCCTCTAAACTTCTCTTTATGTAACACCTCCCCCCGCTATAACTAGTTGTGGACACAGAAAAGCAAAACACGGTTTAACTCAGCTATAACGCCCATATCCAACAAACGTGACCCTTGTTTCGGTTCATCGGTTGTGCCTTAGTATTTTGCTATAGAGCCATTCTCTCTTTTGTACAATGCCTAATTCTATAAGATGTATCTTTCTTTTCATGACCTGATCCCTACAAGGATACTTTGTATACTTTGAAAATTTCAATAAAATATATTTTAAAAAAAAAAGCTTTATACCAGGGATCCTCAAACTACGGCCCCCCAACTGTTGTGGAACTACACATCCCATGAGGCATTGTAAAACTCCGACATTCACAGACATGACTAGGCATGATGGGAATTGTAGTTCCTGAACAACTGGAGGGCCATAGTTTGAGGACCCCTGCTTTATACAATCTACAAGATGTAATTTGGCCAAGTCATTGCCTGCCAATGCTATGAGATTGTAAGCTATAGCTATCTCACCACAACTGGATCAGTTATAGAAATTACACTTCAGTGCTTAGATTGGAGAGACAGAGCAAGGCATGTGTGACAATTCTCCACTAACAGTCAAAATCAGTATTTAAGGACCTCCTAAACAATCTTTATTGCAAGTAAATCCATAATGATAATCGCTGTTCCCAGACCAAGCCTTCGTATTGAATGACTTATTTGCTTTCTTGGAAGTAAATGCTTATGGAAGCCTCTAAATTTATGATCTGGGATATGTTAAAGGCTTTTTTTTAGTAGAACTATTATTAAAAAAATGTACACTATCAATCAAAGAATGTGAGAATATGAGCACTCTATAATGCAGAACACATTAATAATAAAAGACAAAAATGACGCCCCCCAACAGAGAGTCTTTGTTCAGCGCTGTGGATGTTGCAATGTCTCTTCCTTTAAACCATACAGCAGCTGCTGATAAATAAGCAAACGTCTAAACAAACAGTATACTGAACACAACAGTCTCTGCAGCAGCGCTGGCGTGTATTCTTAAGCAATCCTTATGTGGGACATAATGCTGTAAAACTCTTGCCACCACCGGAAAATCACCACGTGCACGAGGATCACGTCCCCTTAAGAATTGCACTTACCAGAACCAGGTAAGTATCTCGCATAAGGTGTAAAAATCAGCAGGTATGTCAAACAGGTGCAACTGTCCTTTCTCCGTCTCCCAAAGATGTTCACCTCCACTCCAGGTTACCCTCACATGTGTGGATAAAAAAGGAACGGGATGCCGACATAGCGTAAAACCGTCATTTTTATTGAACACCCATACTACCCATAAAATGCAACTCACATGAGTA
>BLSH010319107.1:149991-163278 GCA_018402905.1 Glandirana rugosa | reverse complement strand
ACGCGGCTTCCCCATCCCCCCCCACACCCTCACATTTACGGTATGCACCTGTTGATACCTGTTGATGTCTATATTCCTTCATATTTTGGTCTTCATTGCCTGTTATTGCACATGTGTTCATTGTTCTATTCATTGTTTTACTGTAACTAGTTAGAGGGGCCTCGCCTCCTCCACTGGAAATTTAGCCTCACGATGGGAGAAGAACTCGTCCACACAAAATTGAAGACTCCCTTTCCTCTGATTGGCTATCATAATCACCCCACCACCTCCCATAAGAATCCCCAGTGGAGAAGGTCAGTTACCCCATTATGTTTCCTTGGTTCTTGTTTACCTCCCTTATGCCCAGTTGGCCGACACTCGGGCCCCCCGCCACAATGCCGCCCTTTACACTGGCCCGCCAATACAGCTACTCACCCCACAAGCTATCAGCGGACGACCGACAATTACAGACTAGTGAATTCCCTTGGGCCCAAATGTGAGCACCTGTCACAAATCCAGTACACCTTAGGCTTTCTACAAATCCCTATATCCCCCTACAAACATTCTGTCCACACCTACATGCACAACGACACCTCTGACCCGATCCAAGTAATCCAATACCCTGCAAACTAACCCACCCCGCTTGTGCGCCTCGAAGATCCCGCTTGATAAGTACGTATCTAGAGCCTTTTCCCCTGCAGACCTCCGCATTACACCCACATCCCCATCAACCTTGCCACCCACACCAACCCACACTATCAATAGTGCCCATGGCCCCCACACATCTCAACCCATCCATCACCCCACCACGGCCATGCACCTATTTTTTCTTTTTAATGCCTTCATTAGTGCGGATGGAGGAGTGATGGTCCTCCTCAGACTTACCCTCTACTCTCCTCTCAATTCATACATTAGCATCCTTATTGCCTTTGGAACTGACCCTTCCACGACCCCACAACAGCGCAATTCACGGAACTGCGCTGACCTCTAGGCGACACCTGTACATAAGGTGAACTAGCCGGACTAGCTTCACCATCGCCTTGAAATCACCCTTATCCACATTATCTCCAGTTGAGACGCAAAACAGATTAAGCAACGCAAGCACACACCCCTACCCCCCCCTCCTGACCTACCTGAACACCCAACCTACCCCCTGAAGAGATACTCTTCACCTCCCGCACAACTTCGCAAAACGCCAAACATGCAACGCCCCAACACCCATCCCCCTAAGGCTACTCTGAAAATCCTCTCCCTAAATGTTAGGGGCCTTAATACACCCGAGAAGAGATCCCAACTCCTGTTATACCTGAAAAAAGCCGTGCAGACGTGGCTCTCCTCCAAGAAACACATCTTAAGACAAACCATATACCAAAATTGACGAACAGGGATTACCCCACATTCTTTCATGCCTCTAACCCCATCGCCAAAACCAAAGAGGCCTCTATTCTCACAGCAAAGCATCTCCCACTCGAAATCTCAGACACTCTTCTAGACGTCAATGGTCGTTACTGCTTCATCAAGGGCAGACTATGGAATAGACCCATAACCATTGCCAACATTTACAGCCCCAACACCGCCCAAACTAGCTTCTTCAATAACATAGCTCTTCAGCTCTCCTTCTTTCAGTCAGGCATTCTCCTACTGGGAGGAGATTTCAATGTCGCCCTAAACCCCCTAGAGGACAACTCCTCGGGCACCTCCTCTCTCACTTATAAAGCTCTCAAATGCATTAAAACACAATTAAACTTGCTCTCCCTTCAAGGCAGGCCCGGAGCAAAAAAAAAAAAAATAGGAGCGCAGGGCCTCATGACAGGGTGCCCTGTGGCCAGGCTCCAGGGGGTTAACATTGCTAGAGGGGGTGGGAGGTAAGCTAGGGGGCGGGCAGGGTATATAGTGCAGGGCGGGGATCCTGGTGGGGCAGTCGGTCCGAGCGGTGTAGTGAATTCCCCGGACCTGCGCTCCTGGGTACCAACTTCCTAGGCCCGAGGCATTCACATGGCGGACGTAGAGGCCTTAATCCGCCAGCTCCGTGCGGCCGCAGCCCAGCGCGGCGTGGGCTGGCTGCAGGAGCGGCTTTCATCACTATGGGAGGACTCGGAGGAGGAGGGGGAGCGGGTGACGTCACGCGCTCGGCGGTCCCGGCCGCCGGAGCGGTACAGTCCGGCCGCTTCCCTTAGAGCTGGGCGCCGCACTGGGAGCCCGGAACCGGACCCTCTGGGAGGACCAGCTCGGCCTGCTGCGTCGGCGGCCGGCAGGTCCCCTGGGAGGAATCCCCATCTTGGGCGCAGCTCTGCCAGGCGGGGCCGTTGTACGTCCGGGTCCCCCACCCCGCCTGGCCGGCGTGTGACTCTTCAGAGCACGGCTGCCTCACACGGTGATGTTCCGGCCGGAGGGGCAGCCCGGCGTGGGAGTGGTACCCGCGGTGCCTGCCAGTCGGTGGGAGCGGCAGGCACCCCTTCCCGGCGCACGCGCAGTGCGGCCGGTCCCGAGGACGACGCCCTGCAGGAACACTTGGAGGAGTCGCGCAGGAAGAGGAGGAAGTCGGGTCACGGGCGGAGGCCATCGGTTCGGAGCGTGGCGGTGCAGCGGCCTGGGCCCCCTCCAAAAGATGCAAGCGACTGGCTGGGGCCTCGCCGGCCGAGATCGGCTCCGCGGTCGGAAGGAGAATGCTCCAGTTCGGAAGATGGAGAAGTGCCGGATGAGCCCTCCGCGATGGAATCCGGAGCAGCAGCTGCGGGGGTCCCGTCTGGGCAGTCTGGTGAGTGTTTGTCTAATGCATTGTCTCATTTATGTGATAATTTGGGTATGCTGCTCGGGGTTGGGGGGGCCCCCCGCTTCTACTGGGCTGGGGTCCATCCCACACACAGTGGCGGTAAGGTCCGCTGCGTCTGGGGTCGATCTGGTCATAAGGGATTTCATTGGGGGCTGGCGATCCCTGGTGCAACGCATTGGGGTGGGTTCTCCGGTGGACGCCTGGGTGCCCCCCCGCAGGTGCGGTTGGGACCGCGGAGGAAGGGCATGGTGTTAGCGGGCTGGGGGGGAATCCCCCCCGCCTCCGCCACGGGGCTGGCGGTTGGCGCCCCTGCTGAAGCCACCGGTCTCTCTGACTCAGCCAGGTGTGAAATCTATGTTTGTTTCGAAGGCCCCCTGGGGGCTCATTTGAAACAGGAAGTTCGGGACCAGATCTGGCGGGGTGAGTATATCGATATCTTCTCCCTGCTTCCCCTGGAGAAGTTCAACCTCGACAGGTTTCGGTCGGAGGAGTCTCGGCAGGACGAGGAGGAGCGTCGGCGTTCACATTTGATTCCAAGGACGTTCGCCAATTGGCTGCAAGCCTTTGCCATATTGGCCAGCGTCATAGGGGGGAGGCAGCCGGAGTGCTGTTCCCCACTTTTTTGTTATTTGGACGCCATCAGCGTGGCCCACAGAGTATATGGGGGAGTAGCGTGATCTGCGGTACGACGAGCAGTTCCCGCAGCGGAAGGCTCTGCGCCCATCGTTGCGGTGGGACCATAAAGACATCAGCCTCTGGATGAAGTTGATGATGCCAGCCAGGACAGTGTCTTCCCAGTTTTTTCGGGGGGGGTGGTGGTTCGGGTGCCCCGGGACAGCCGGTCGTCAAGCGTAAGGGGTTGTGTTGACAGTTCAACGAAGGGGGCTGCAGGTTCGGGGGAAGTTGTCGATTCCGGCACGAGTGTTCGGCTGTAGCGGTTACCCCCCCCCGGTCCCGCTGCCTCAAACAGGGCAGGGGACGTGCCGCCGACGCTACGGGTAAAGGGGATGACCCCGGTGAGCATGCAAATGTTACGCCCCTTTCTAAATAGGTACCCCGACCGGGCGGCTGCCCGTTTGTTGGAGGAAGGATTTTCGGGTGGGTTTGTAATCCCTTGCTCTATGGCTGTTCCCCCACCTTTCGCCGACAACTTGCGCTCTGCCCGCTTGCACCCGGAGGTAGTGTCCGAGAAACTCGCAAAGGAAGTGGCCTTGGGTCGTATGGCGGGGCCATTCGTTGCTCCTCCCCTCGCGAACCTGGTAGTTTCCCCATTGGGGGTGGTCCCTAAGAAGGAACCTGGGAAGTTCCGTCTTATCCATCACCTATCTTTTCCAAAAGGGGGATCGGTCAATGATGCTATCGACCCGGAGGCGTGCGCAGTTTCGTATACGTCTTTTGATGCTGTGATAGGCTGGGTTCGCCGATATGGTCGCGGGGCGCTTATGGCAAAATCGGATATTGAGTCGGCTTTCCGTCTCCTCCCGGTACATCCGGATTGTTTTCATCTCCTAGGGTGCCGGTGGAAGGACGGCTTCTATGTGGACCGCTGCCTTCCCATGGGTTGCTCCATTTCCTGTGCCTTGTTCGAACGCTTCAGTTCGTTTGTGGAATGGGTGGTCCGGGAGGTGTCGGGGGTCAACTCGGTTATCCACTATTTGGACGACTTCCTGTGTATCGGCCCTCCGGATTCAAAGTTGTGTGGTGTCCTGTTGGCCACAGTACAACATGTCGCGGAGCGCTTCGGTATCCCGTTGGCGGCGGATAAGACAGAAGGCCCGTCCCCGCAAATTACCTTCCTGGGCATCGTGATTGACGCCCTGGCCATGGAATGCCGGTTGCCTGAGGATAAGTTGTTAGCCCTTAGGGAAGAGATAAAGGGGGCAGTTGGGCGTCGCGCGATTCAATTGCGGGCCCTCCAATCACTCCTAGGCAAGCTGAATTTTGCCTGCCGAATTTTGCCTATGGGGCAGATATTTTGCCGTAGGTTATCGGCGGCTATCTCCGGCGTTTCCTCTCCTCGCCACTTCATAACGTTGAACAGTGACCACCGAGCTGACCTGCAAGTTTGGGATATTTTTCTTCAGAGCTTTAATGGTCGTTCGCTCTGGCAACAGGGCCCGGTCAGCAGCTTTGACTTGGAATTGTACACCGACGCGGCCGGGTCCACTGGGTATGGCGCGTTCCTGGGGGGCAGGTGGAGTGCAGAGCATTGGCCGGCTACATGGCAGGAAGCTGGGTTCTGTAAGAACCTGGTTTTGCTGGAATTGTTCCCGGTGGTGGTGGCGTTGGAGGTGTGGGGTTCCTCTTTCAGTAACAAGAAGGTTAGATTGCACTGTGACAACATGGGGGCGGTTCAGGTGATCAATCACCTGTCAGCAGCGTCCCCACCGGTGGTCCACTTGCTCCGGCATCTGGTGTTGCGTTGCTTGCAGGCGAATGTGTTTTTATATGCGGTTCACTTACCTGGGACTACTAATGCAGTGGCGGATGCATTGTCTCGCTTTCAGCTGGACAGGTTTCGGAAGTTGGCGCTGGGAGCGGAGCAACGTGGAGCACCCTGTCTGGAGAAGCTGTGGTGGAACGCCTTGGAGTCGCCGCGGGCTTGATCCGGAGGTCGGTGAGTGTGGGCACGTGGGCGGCTTATTACAGGGCCTGGCAGGAGTGGATTTCGCTGCTGAGGGAGACGGAAGTTGAGTTGGGCAGTCCAGAATCCAGCTCTGCCTTTCTGTACTTCATAGGTAAGAATTTTGAACAAGGGGTGTCAGTTGCTTCCTTGAACCGGAAACTGGCGGGCGTGGCTTTCTGGTGCAAACTTTGGGGTGTACCAGACGTGACTAAGGGCTTCTTGGTCCGCCAAGCATTGAAGGGGTACAGGAAGGGGCACCATAGGCCGGATGGCTGGCGGCCGGTTACCTTTGATATACTTCTCCGGTTAGTGAACCGGGTTGGCGAAGTGTGCTCGTCTCCATACAAGGCGCTGCTGTCCCGTACGGCATTTTGCATGGACTTCTTTGGGGCTTTTCAGGTGGGGGAGCTTGTCAGCCGGGTTACTGCCCGGCATGGCGGGCTCATGGCGCAGGACGTTAGTTGTGATGGTTCGGTCGTGGTTTCTCGGATAAGGCGTTCTAAAATGGATCAAGTGGGTAGAGGTTTGTTTGTTAGACTTTTTTCCATTTCTGGTTCTCCCATCTGCCCTGTGGCGGCTGTCACGGAGTACCTTCGGCGCCGCCCGGTTGGGGGTGGGTCGTTTCTGGTCCACGGTGACAGTAAACCTCTGTCGGTTTTCCAGTTTACTGCAGTTTTTCAACGCTGCCTGGGGGCGGCTGGGTTCCCCCCAGGAGAGTTCTCGTCCCACTCCTTCCGCATTGGGACAGCCACGGAGGCCGCCAGGTGCGGTTTGGACGACACGGTGCTGAAGAGCATTGGTAGGTGGGAGTCCAATTGTTTTAGACTCTACATACGCCCACAGCTTATTTTGGGAACTAATGCCTCCTAATATCTGGGTAGGGCTTACTGTCATGGGTACGGGTGTTTGTTATGTTATTTTGTTGTTTTTCTTACAGATGGTGAGCCGGCTCTGGTATGGGTGCTTGGGCACTCTTACGTTTTTTGGGGGGCCAAACGGGCGGATGTTCGACCCCTGCGAGCGGTGACGGTTGGATCTCAGGAGGCCTGTCAGTTCATTAGTTAGGCTGGGTAAGGATCCATCTCAGGTATGGAGTCCTCAGTGTGGTTGTTCCAGTTAACTTGGTTTAATTGGAAAAGAAAAGTGCATATGCCAGAAGATGGTACCCGAGCCGGCGTAGTGCGGCTGGGAATTTGGTTTCTAAATTACGTACTTTGGTGAGGCGGCCTCCTGGGATCACAACTTGCTTTACAATTACATTGTACTGTTGTTTAAAATGTTTAAATGTTGGTTGTTAAATAAATGGCCTAGCGGCCCCTTTTCCCTCCAATCGGTGTGGTGTCTATTTTGTTTTAGAGTATAGGAATAAGTGACAGACCGCATCAGGATTACCCGGGTCATGACACCTGGAGAACCCTCCACCCACGCACAAGAGACTACACCTATTACTCCGCCCCGCACGACAGATACTCCAGACTTGACTACATACTCATATCGCAGAATGACCTCCCTCTTCTCACTAAAGCTCACATCGAACCACAATTTCTCTCAGACCATAACCCAGTCACGACAATCCTATCCTTCCCTGAACAGACCAAGTCCCAATACATCTGGAGACTGGACCCTTCCCTATTGACAGACCAAGCCACCTTATCGAACATCACAGAGCATCTCCAGCACTTCTTTCACACCAACGACACTCCCAACGTGTCCCGCGTGTCCCAATGGGAGGCTCATAAATGTGTTGTCAGGGGCCTATTTATCCAAAAAACAACCGAAAAGCGAAAACTTCAAAGAGAGAAAACAGAGGAAATTCTCACCCGGATAAAAGCCCTTGAAAACACACATAAATCCTCGCTAGCTAAACAGACCTTAGAAAGGCTTGAAGAGGCAAGAGGGGAATTACGAGACTTAATGCTTAAACATATACGAAGACGCTACACTCCCTCCCACAAACTTTTTTATGAACATGGGAACAAGAGCGGCAAACTCCTTGCCCGTGCATTACAAGCCAAAAAAGCCTCTACTTCAATAAGAGCCATCCGAGATACCCAGAACAACTTACTGTCCAATAACGCAGACATAGCGAAACAGTTTGCAGCGTACTACGCAAACCTCTACAACCTCCCCCAAGCCCCCAAGCCAAATGACAATTCCAAGTCCAGAAGTGAGATAATTCAGGAATTCCTATCGAAACATGGTCCATCACCCATCTCTCCAGAGCAAAAGAAAGAGCTAGATAACCCCATCACGAGAACCGAACTCCTCCTTGCCCTAAAGCAAATGAAACAGGGCAAGAGTCCAGGCCCTGATGGACTCTGCTTGTCATACTACAAGATGTTCCAAGGCACCCTAACAGCCTCTTTCCTTAAAACCTTCAACCACCTAGCTACCCCAAACATCTCCCCTCAAACCGTATTAAATGTTCATATTTGCCTGATTCCCAAGCCCGGAAAATATGTAGAGAGACCAGCTAGTTATAGACCTATATCCCTGTTAAGCACAGACATAAAGATATATGCCAAAGTACTCTCGAATGGCCTCCTTCCAATCCTCAACACCACTATAGCCAAGGACCAAGTAGGGTTTATCCCTGGAAGAGAAGCCAGGGACAATACCCTAAAGGCAATCAATTTACACCACTGGCTCTCAAAATCCAAGACTCCGGGATTCTTTCTCTCCCTAGACGCTGAAAAGGCGTTCGACAGGGTGGCCTGGGATTACCTCAACATGGTTCTTGATAAACTGGGCTTGGGAGAAAGACTGATTAATAGTATAATGTCGCTTTACTCTAACCTCAAGACCCAAGTTCGCGCTAATGGCACCCTGTCGGACGCCTTTCCCATTTTTAACGGCACGCGTCAGGGCTGCCCTCTCTCTCCCCTACTCTTCGTCCTCACCCTAGAGCCCTTCTTAAACATGATTAGAGCCAACACAAGTATCCATGGAATCACCACCCAAGGAAAACAATACAAAATAGCTGCATACGCAGACGATATCCTCTTATTTCTTTCCCAACCCATCATCTCTATACCCAACCTCCTTTTGGACCTTGATCTCTATCATTATATTTCACACTTCAAAATCAATTAAGCTAAAACCCAAGCATTAAACATATCCCTCCCTGACAATCTATTCGCTCAATGCAAACGCTCTTTCGCTTTCAAATGGAATTCAGAAGCTATCACCTACCTAGGCATCCAAATCCCAAAACATCTCTCTAATCTCTATAACATTACCTTTCCTCCAGCAATCAAAGCCATCGCCATTGACTTGAAACGTTGGGACAAAGCCAACTTCTCTTGGTTTGGTAGGGCAGCTATCATTAAAATGAACGTACTACCCCATCTCTTATATCTTCTACAGACAATTCCAATCTTCTTACCCAAATCATTTTTTGACGCAGTCAAAAAAATGTTCAGAAATTTTATCTGGAACCACAAAACCCCAAGAATAAGCTTTTCACAACTATCCAAACCCAAAACTAAAGGGGGTATCGGCCTCCCCGACATACAAATATATTATCTGGCATGCCATCTGCAGAGAATACTCGACTGGCATCTACACCACCAAACCAAAGATTGGATAACACTAGAACACTCCTTCTCCCAGACCCCAACCTCTCAAACCCCATGGCTAAAGAAAAACCAGCGACCACCTGAACTTATTTCCCACCTTACAATACGATCCTACGATCCTCGCTTTTGACACAGCAAACCTGAAGTACAAGATATCGGCCAACCCGGGCCCTCTGACCCCGTTCCTCCAAAACCCAATCTTCCCCCCAGGCCAGTCATCTCATCCATTATCAAAATATCGACCTCCAATGGCCCTACGCTTACACCACTTCATGGAAAATGGGGTTCTGCGAGACCGTACCCACATCAACGCACTCCTGGAGACCAAACATCTAGACCCCTACAGCTACACACAAATTCAACATTTTATTTCCGGCCTAAAACCTCACAACAACCTAACAAACGACCCAACTGCTTTTGACTCATTATGCA
The DNA here is from genome assembly GCA_018402905.1 of Glandirana rugosa. Taxonomy (NCBI): domain Eukaryota; kingdom Metazoa; phylum Chordata; class Amphibia; order Anura; family Ranidae; genus Glandirana; species Glandirana rugosa. The sequence goes on along the minus strand of BLSH010319107.1, from coordinate 153,890 downwards.
TGGACGGGAAACCGCTAAGACATGTCATCTCCCTGTTACACAACATGCTCTGGGAATCTACCCCGCCTAACTCCGGCGGAGCGCAGGATGCCTGGGCACGCTCCCTCCAAATCAACCTCTCTGAAGAGGACTGGTCTACCATATTTCACCATACCCATAAGGGATCCCTGAACGTCTCCATTCAGGAAAACAATTTCAAACTAGCCTCGTGCTGGTATCGGACTCCCACAACATTACACAAATACAACAAAGACGTCCCAGACACGTGCTGGCGATGCTCCCAAACCCAAGGTTCCCTTCTTCATATATGGTGGGAGTGCCCCTCCATTCAATCCTTTTGGAATCAAGTCCACAATTTGGTCTGCTCTACGACCACATACCTCTTAAACTACACACCTGGACAGTACCTCCTACACCATCAAGAGGACGCGGATCCCTCTTACCACAAATCTCTAGCGATGGCCATGATCAACGCCGCCAAACTTTGCATACCCAGACTTTGGGGCACCACCAAAACCCCCTCCCTGGCAGACTGGTTCAAACAAATTGACAAAATAGCAGAAATGGAGGAGCTTATCGCCATCGCCTGAAATACCCCAAAATTGTACACAAAAAGATGGGCTTGTTGGTCACACTTCCAAGCATCGGACATATATACACAGACCTTAAACACCCCTTAGCTCCATACTCTGCCCACCCCCAGATCAACCATCCTCAATCAATAACAACTACCTCCCATGATCTACAAGACCTTACAAACTCATAAGGTCTCCTAGACCCAAGCAAAGACCCCCTCCCTCCTCCACATCCTCAGAATCCCCCACCAAAATACACGTTCTCCATCTGTATAGCTACAATAGTGTATTCCCTGGGATCGCTCTCTCTCCCTACCCCCCCCTCTTTTCCTACACTTATGCTTCCACTCACCAACTCAATATTTCCATTCCATCTCCCTCCCCCCCCTCGCGCTGGACGCGACGGCCTTAGTGCTTGCTTTCATGACTTGCAAAATTCCATCCAATATCCCCATCGAGTAAGCTGCATCACTCAATTAAGACATTACAGACTTGTTTCCCTGTAATGGATAAGGTCAATGTATGTTTTTACTCTTACTTTCTGTTTTGGTATAATATTGTGACATACATTACTCTCTGTATACTTGTATCTCCCTTTAACATTCAATAAAGCTTTGTTGGAAAAAAAAAAAGAAATCTGCAAGGACTGATGGGAGATGTAGTCTAAAGAGAGGGGAGGGGATATGATGCAATCGCTCTTCTAACAGAGCTAACATTGAAGAATACATGGTGCATCATTTGAATAAGAGAGACCACTTCCTGTAAATTAAATAGGACATATTTCTTCAATGGAAACAGAGAGCTTATGCGCAAATGGGTAAATGAGCTGCACACACTGCATTTGACCACAAATGCTATAAGAACAATAAAAACAGGAAGTGTGGCGCTAAAAAGAAGATCTACCTAATATTAAAACATGCACAGTGGTAAGCCAGACATGAATCGAGAATGTTCATTCACAGTCCATGATAGACTTCAAATTGGTAGTTAAGTAAAAGTGAATGTTCAATAAATCACATATGAATCGAATAGTTCAAAACAAGAAATCTCCAGTGGGAAATGTAGATGAATCCAAATCAGTAAATCAATTATGTGAAGTATAAGGATAAAAAATTCTTCAAGGAGTAAAACCATATACAGGAGTGCTTCAAACTACAACCAGTGTAGAAAATAAAAAGGTAGCGTGGCTCCTTACCAGATGTGTTGGACTCACACGGTCGTACGACCGGAGAGTCAACTGCACTTGTGTGGCTATCCCTCCACAGGGTTCTGGGGCACTCTCCACCGATGATCTTTGATGGGGGTTAACGCCTTCCTACACCCAAACTAGTGGAATGGGCAAGCTCGATCCTCTCCTTGAGAGTGCCTATTCCATGGGGGTCCACAAAGCGGGCATGCGGAGAAGAGGAAAAAACTCTCCACTTGGCGCAATAAGGTTACCACTAGTTTATTGTGGATTAAAACACAGCCGGCAAAACAATAAAATGAACAAACCCTTACAAAAATAGAAGTTAAAATAACTGCAATGGGCGCATGGTCCTCATCCGACGCGTTCCGTCTCAATAGACACCCGAGATGATGTCTATTGTGTTGTGTAGTATTAACCTTATTGCACCAAGTGGAGCATTTTTTCTTATTCTCCACATGCCGCTTTGTGAACTCCCATGGAATAGGCACTCTGGAGGGTGCCCAAGGAGAGAATCAAGGTTGTCCATTCCAATAGTTTGGGTGCAGGAAGGCGTTAACCCCCATCCAAGATCATCAGTGGAGAGCCCCCCCAGACCCCTGTGGAGGGATAACCACACAAGTGCAGTTAACTCTCCGGTTGTACGACTATGTGAGTCCAACACATCTGGTAAGGAGCCACGCTACCTTTTTATTTTCTACACTGGTTGCAGTTTGAAGCACTCCTGTATATGGTTTTATTCCTTGAAGAATTTTTTATCCTTATACTTCACATGATTGATTTACTGATTTGGATTCATCTACATTGCCCACTGGAGATTTCTTGTTTTGAACTATTAGAATTCATATGTGACTTATTGAACATTCACTTTTACTTAACTACCAATTTGAAGTCTATCATGGACTGTGAATGAACATTCTTCATTTATGTCTGGCTTACCACTGTGCATGTTTTAATATTAGGTAGATCTTCTTTTTAGCGCCACACTTCCTGTTTTTAATATGTCTTCAATGGTAAGGAATTTCACAAATGTAATAACTGTTTAGTATATTGTGTAGGGGGGTGTACTAATGGGGGATTTTCAAAAAAGAGTTCTGCTTTAAGCCCTTCCTGGAAATGCAAGAGTAAGAAGCAATCTAAAATTGAGAGATAATGCAGTGACTAACAATGATTTTTCTTTTTTTTGTTAAATATATTTGATATATTTTGTGTACCGTTTCTATTGAGCCACTTTTTAAAAGCGATTGTTATAAAAAAATAACATGTTGTGTGTTTTTTTTTTGGTAAATGTAAGTGAATGAAAAAGTTGACTTTCTTTGGATATGGAGTAGAAAGGGATAACTCTCCAATAAGATTCACCTTATCTATTTCTCACCATGAATTAAAAAAATGGGTGTTATCCATAGAAAATAGAATGAAATTCCAAGCCCTCCTTAGTGAAGGCCTAGGCTGCTTATACTTTCAAATGGTAAGAGACAGCTCTAAAGTACTTAGGTGTTCGGCTAACTCCTATGATTACAAACATTTATACCACCAACTTAAACTCCTCTTGGCTGATTTACAAGCAGATCTAAAACATTGGCAGATACAACCATTCTCCTGGTTTGGGCAGGCGGTGATTGTTAAAATGAATATACTACCCAAAATACTCTACTTCTTCCACACGCTCCCCATCAAAATACTACCAGGCTTTTTCAAACTACTATCCAAGGTCATATGCACTTTTCTTTGGTCGGGCCTCAGAACAATAATTAGTCTCAAAACTTTATCCAGGTCCAAGGCCAAGGAGGGTATTGGCCTCCCTAACTTCAAGCTCTATTACCTTGCTACCCATCTTGCGAGGATAGTGGATTGGAGTTGCCACGGGAAAGTGAAAGACCTGGACCTATTTCAAAACTCTGATTAATAACAAGACTCCGGGCTGGTTTCTTTTCACGTATACTGGAACCTATCATCAAACTTTTTCGGACCATCATAAAACTACCCCTCGCACACCTTCTTCATCTCATAAAACCCATCATATAAGTAAAATTGTTAGTGGCGGACGGGTTTGGTCCTCTTACCAACATAGACGGTTACAAAATCTAGACGAACATTTAGTCGGTTCTCCTCAAATTCAACCACCATATTTACAAACA
>BLSH010319107.1:117765-132368 GCA_018402905.1 Glandirana rugosa | reverse complement strand
GAAAAGAACACCATACCAACAGTGAAGCACGGTGGAGGATCCATAATGCTTTGGGGCTGCTTTGCTGCATCTGGTACTGGAGGCCTTGACCGTATCAAAGGCATCATGAAATCAGAAGATTATCAAGCAATTCTAGAGCGAAATGTCTTGCCCAGTGTAAGGAAACTTGGTTTGAGGCGAAGATCATGGGTCCTCCAGCAAGATAAAGACCCAAAGCACACCTCCAAAAGCACGCAGGAATGGTTGAAAGGGAAAAAATTTACTGTTTTAAAATGGCCAGCAATGAGTCCTGATCTCAATCCAATTGAAAATCTTTGGGGGGAGCTGAAAACTGCCATTGGAGAAAGGAACCCTGCAAATGTTCAAGAGCTTGAGCATATTGCAAAGGAAGTGTGGGAGAAAATGCCACCCGAGAAGTGCAAGAAGCTTATCGATGGATATAAGAAACGTTTGGAGGCTATGTTGAAATAACAATTGTCTTTGTTAAATTACTTTGGACCTCCAATTAAAAGATCCTGCTGATATAAATTTGGTACATTTCCATTTATTTCTGAAGACATTCACTCAGTTATGCAAAACATGAAGGGGTGCCAATAATGGTGAGCAGGACTGTAATACTATCTCATTTCTTGAGGCCCAAAAATGCCAGGACGGTATAAAAATCCCCCAATTGACCCCTTTTTATGAAATAGGCAGTCCAAGGTATTTTAGTAAGAGAAAATGTGAGTTTTTCGAATTTGTAATTTTTTTGTTACAATTTTTTGGGAAAAGAAGAAGAAATTTTCAAAATTGTTTTTTTTTTTTCTTTTTACGTTTGCTGTCACCAGTGCAGTACCGTATCATTGTAAAACTGGTGTGGCAGTGTTCAGGGACAGTTACTGGTGACAGTATGTAAACAAAAATTATAGTAACACTGGTGAGGTGATCAGAATTTTTTTTTACACATTATGATCACTTAATACAGTGATATTCACTATTATAAGCAACCATTTTTTCTGAATTAAATCAATTCGTTCAGTGTGTATTGTTGTGATTAGCTATGATTGGCCACAGCTAATCACATGTTACAGATGGGCTGTGATTGACCCTGTCTGTACCATGTGATCACGGTGGCCAGTCATGGTCAACACCATAGTAAACAATGAATGGAAGCCATCCATTGTGTCCAATTGTCATATGATCTGTTGGGAATGGTCACAGCAGTCACATGGTACCGGAAGTGGCCCAGTACAGTGATCTGTATTCGGCTGTGTCCACTGGAGACACGTTCTGGGGAGGATGACATATGACATCCACGTCTTTGCCCACTCCGCCCCACGCAGTACGTCACATTCACATGACTTAATCAGGCTATACATATTAATTTAAAATTCACAAGGGAAAGGACAGTCATATGGAGCCCCCTGGATGCCCAGACTACATGGGGAGCAGTAGCAAGATAGTATGGGACTAGTATTGGTCACTGTTTTTCCTTATTGGGTACCATTTGTACGTGAACAACTTCTCTGCAAGCGTACCACATTTTAGACACTTATTCAAATCCAGAATTGGCTGCTGTGGTACCGAGGCTTCCCCCAATATTTCATTAACATCCGACTTAGAAAGGGGTAGGAAGCCTGGTTGTGGAATGATGAATTACTCACATTAAAGTGGAAGGACAAGCAGAATGTTTTTGTCCTATCTTCCATTCATGAATCTTCCATTCATGCAGACATGACAGTCCAAATTTGCACAGCATCTGATGTCATTGAAAAGCCTCTCTTTGTCCATGATTGTAATCTTTATGTGGAAGGCATAGACTTCAATGACCAGATGATGAAGCCGTACTTAGTGTTCTGCAGAGCCAGACACAAGCATATAAAAGTGCCTGTACATTTATTTCAATTGGCTGTATATAATGCTTTTGTGATTTAAAATAGTGAAATATAGTTAAATAAAAAAAATGTTTTTTCTTGCATCTGATTGGATTCTAAATGTCAGCAGAGCTTCACCTCCTTCACTAAGTTTTGGGGCAAATTTCCTTGCAAAGTACAAATTATCTTGCAAAGTGAGCAACATATTTTCCTTAAAAATCAATGAGTGAGTTTTAACCCCTTCCCACCTGGTCTAATGTAATATGAATGCAGAGGGGGAGCCCTGTTATCCTGGCAGGACGTCATATGGATCCTCCCAGTGGTACCCATTGTAGGTACCATGTGATCGCTGTGGCCAATCACAGCAGATAATATGACAATTGTTCACAATGAAAGGCTTTGATTCATGCCTTTTGTTGTCTACTATTGTGATGAACTCAGTGTGTAAAAGAAAATCCTGATCACCTCCCCAGAGTAGTGCAGTGTTACTTTAAATATATAAAACATTAAAAAAAATGATTACATTTTTTTTTTTACATACTGTCACCAGTCAGTGTCCCTGATCACCGCCACACCAGTTATATAATGACGCTGTACTTCACTGGTGTATAAACATTTTTTTATTTTTTAATTTTGCAAAAAATGTTTACATAAATATGTCAACTTCAAATAAAGTGCCATGCCTCTTACTAAATAATTTGGACTGTCTACTTTCTATACTTTGTATACTTCTTTATCCTATGGTCTGTTATATGCCTAATCCAAAGTTCCAAACTTTTTCTTTTTGCTATGAATCCAGGATGGAGGTGCACTCTTTATGCACCTCATTTAAAGTCCCCAATCGATTGATGGGACCCAGGGCTGGAAACACATTATACATGTGCCTACCAGTGTTTTATACAATGATTGGGGTGGAGGCATATGACATGCAGATGCCTTTATTTTTCCATGCATCTGATACCTATGGAGTTTTGTATTTCTCATGGGCCACATTGATGCCCTGAAATGCAAAAATCATGTGCATTTCATTACGCCATTTTTGCATTTATCTGGTCATTCTTCCCGGTTGTCAATGGGCTTGGCACCATGCGGTCTGTCCCATGGGCCGCCTTGGCTGTCTGTAGCCCAGGAGCTGCGATGTGTACTGGTCGCCCTCCCCCTCTCTCCTCCATACTCCCTCAGAGTTGATATCTGGGGAATGGGGTGGACCGCCCACTACGCATCGGCGCCACGCTTGACGCTCATGTGTGACGTCATATCGGCTCAGACATATGAGTATCCTGTCCATCCGTTCCACGTGGAGAGAAAGCATGTCACCACATCGGGGCTGCAAGTACCATCCGTCTTGTGACGCTCCTCCTCTATCGCAACGCCTGCGTGACACTGGTGAGGTACTCCGTGTACCCGTCTGGTGTGCACATAAATATCTCCCACCAGTACATTCCCTCACCTGCACGGTTATGTTCGCTACACACCACATGGTGGATTTACTACGGACCTCACTACTACGTAAATATGATAGGGACCCCAACTCTGGCTAGACTTCTAATTTTAGTCACTTCCCCCACAACATTTTTATCTTTCTCGGACAGTGTGCATGTGGCATTGTGGACACTCTTCCTTTTTCTCACTCTTCTCTCCTTGTCCCACACACTGATGTTCCTTCCCTTTGTTGTTTTTCACTCACACCACCATACTTCTTAGCACTTTTTCTCTTCGTATCATGTGTTTAATTTTCACCCTCACACTTTGTTTCCGTGACACGCTTTTCTCAAAACGATTTTTCCTACAGATTTTGAGGCAACTTTATTATCTCATACACATAGTTTTACGTAGTGGGAATATTTACTGCATGTCAGCGTCAGTTGTGGGTCCCTTACCTCAGCTCCCGGGACAGACTACCCTACTGGCCCTTCGGTTTACTACACCGCATGGTCTTACACCTTTGCTCCATGTAAGTGAGCCGGATTGGACATTCCTCTCCGCTCTTTGATAACACACATATACTTTTTTTTTTTTTTAATATATGTTTATTAAAGTTTAATCATCAATACTAAACAGTATCAAGAACACAGAGTTGACAAAGTATTGAAAAACTGGCCGAGCCGGCTTAAGGTCTATCTTTGCACAATTAGATAAAGTGATAAAACCAATAAAACATAGAAGCAAGAATAAAGCTTTTACGTAATGGTGTGAACAAAGATTGGTACTAAGATTAACTAAAGTACTCTATGGGAGGATAACTGGTTGCAGAGAATGTTATTAACTCAGGAAACCAAATTAAGAGCAAGACTATGAAGTGGAAGCCATAGATGATTTATGGGAGAGGCATAGCAATATGACAGTATCCCGTGGGTTTAAAATTGTATAAATACTATGGTTGGGACTCCTGGATAGGAGTTTGTGGAATGCCAAGGGGAGAGAGAGGGACTGGAGAGGTAAGGTCCGGAAGCTTAAGCTTGCCCAAGGTACCGGCAATGTCCACCCTGAGGTACCAATCAGAAAAGCGGAAAGGTTCCATGTATCATTGGATTTCCCAATGGTAAAGTGAGTGTTCCATAAAGTTGCGCCATCTTGCAAAAAATGTTTTTGAGGATTTAAAGTCTTGAGTGATAATGTCCAACCTTTCAATGAGAAACAGACTTTGGATAGCGGCTTTTACTTGGGCCACTCGAGGTGGGTCAGGTTTGATCCAGGCTTGCATAATTGTCCTTCGGGCGGCCAAGAGACATAGGTGGGCCCATTGTGAGGTTTTTTCTCCAGGAGGAGAGGTGTCTGGGGGGGGGGGGGTTGCATTGTGGCTTGGTCCCATAAATCCGCTATCTTGGAGCAGCTCCATAGCCTGTGAAGCAAGGTAGGTTTGCTTGAAAGGCACCATGGACAAGAAGGGAGAGAGGGGTCTGCCAAGTTGAAACGAGACGGGAGATAGGCCCTGTGCGGAATTTTGAATTGTGTCTCTCTCCATTTTTCAGATATTGTTAAAGCGCAGACCTTTTGGTAGCCTGCAAGTATATGGGCCGGGGCATCCTGATCATCAAGGACTGTATTGAATGTGGAGAGTAGAGATACTGCGCTACCCAAATTGTGAACCAATCAGCAGCCAGCACTACAATAGTAACCCATATTGTGTCGAAGAAATTAAAAATAAAGTGCAGCGCTATACATTAAATACCTAGTGGTTTAAACCCATCAAATGATTAACTTACTTAGAGCAGTGAATTAACACAAAAACAAATGATATAAGTAATAGAAAACTCAGTTACATAAAAAAGTGTCCAAAGCTTTAAAACTCTATGCAATAGTCCTTCTTCCTAGCTTACAGGCATTAAAGTGCATACAAAGTGCTAAGGTGCATATAAAGTGTCCAAAATCGATAACTGCCCATGCATTCATGGTGTATTTTGTGAACATCCTTGTGTTTAAGAAGTAATGGAAGGGTCTATAGAGGGTAGAGCAACCTCGCAAATGATACCATTTTGAAGAGGTGGCATCTGCCGAAGAGCGAGAGAGGGAGGGCTGTCCAGGCTTCCAGCTCCTCACCAATCCTAGATACAAGAGGGGGTAATTTAAAGAGTAAAGGGAGGATGGTTCCCTGCCTATGGATAAGCCTAGATAGGTAATATGGTGTTTAGCTATCAGGAATGGAGACAACCCCGGAGGCTTGCGGGTTTAGAGGTAGTAATTCACTTTTGTTAAAATTAATTTGCAGACCCGAGCAGGCCCTGAAAGTGGTGAATACGTCTTGAACATAAGGGATATCAGAGTTTGGATTAGATAAGAAAAGGAGGATGTCATCAGCAAAGAGTGCAGATCTAAGGGTGAGGTTGCCAACCGTGACACCACTGATCCCTGCGGAGGAGTTCAAGAATCTGGAGAGGGGCTCTATGGCCATATTAAAAAGGAGGGGGGAGAGGGGGCATCCCTGGCGAGTGCCTTTAGTTAGTGGGAATTCTGGGGACATGAAGTTGGGGGTGACCAAATGTGCGGAAGGCGACGAGTACATTTTAAATAAATAAATTAAATAAATTTGATAAAATTCAAAATAGGGCCCGACATACCCAAGGCTTCCATGACCATAAATAACCATGTGAAGCTGTTGTTGTCGAAAGCCTTTTCGGCGTCTAAAGAAATGATGGCCATATCACAATCAGGATGTTTCTTAGCATATTCCAACGCTAAGAGTACCTTCCGAATATTAAGCGTGGCAGAACGACCCTGAACAAATCCCCAATGGGCGGGGTGAAGGACAAAGGGAAGAATTCGGGCAAGGCTGTCGGCAATGATTTTAGAGAGGATTTTGGCGTCAACATTAATTAGGGAAATGGGTCTATAAGAGGCAGGGGGGAGGGGGTCTTTTCCTTTTTTCCCTATGAGTTTAATGTGGGCTTGGGACCCTATGAGAGGATAGGAACCGTCCGCCCACACGGACCCATAGATTAGTGCCAGGGAGTCCGGGATGTAATCGACAGTTAGTTTGTAAAATTCTGCTGGGAGCCCGTCAGGACCCGGGGCTTTTCTGGAGCCGAGCTTTTTGATGGTAGCATGAATGTCGTCAATCGCAATAGGGGCATTGAGGGTTTCTACTTGCTCATGAGAGAGCATGGGTAGTTTGGCGTCGGTCAGGAATGTGGTTGCTTTCGCTTTGTCTATGGGGTCTTCGGTGTATAGCGAGGTATAAAAACTGGTAAGGAGGGCGCTGATCTCAGAGGGTGTTCTAATAATTTTGCCATTGGGATCTTTTAGAGCTCCAATGTGAGTGGGGGGGGGGGGTGACGGCCTGAGCAGAGTCTTTCCAGGAGTCTGCCCGCCTTGTTCTCATTGCGTTGGAAGAAGAGAGCCGAATGCGACTGACAGATGGTTTCCTGGTGCCCGGACCATAGGTCGAAAGCTTGTTTGGCTCTTTGCCACGCTGCTATAGTATCGGGATTGCGAAAGTGAGTCAGGTTCCTGTGGGCTAAACGGAGTGCGTCGCTGGCCTGACGATATTTATGATAGTTAGATAGTTGACTGCATAGATGTTAGAAATTGCAATGTCAGAGTCGGCAAGGGAGAGATGAAGTGTGAGTCTGTGGCCGTCCGAGTCGGTGTCTACGGAGGGGACCCTGTGAGGGAGATTTTTACTAATGAGAATGGCGACCCCTGCCTTGCATCCCAGAGCAGGGGAGCTGTGAAATGAGCCTACCCAGAGCCTGCGGAGCCTGGACACCTTGTCAGCACCCAATTGGGTTTCTTGTAGTAAAGCAATATTGGCCTGTAGCCGTTTGAGATGACGTAAGATTTGCATACGCTTGTGAGGGGAGCGTAGCCCCTTAACATTCCATGAAATTACCTTTAGGGGATTCCTGGTCTCGGGGGGAGCCATGGCTGGAACTTAGCTTGATAAGAGGTGGTCTTGCTCGAGGAACGGGCCATGTCCGCGATGGCACTCCCCAGCCTGGAAGCAGCATCTTTGTGCAATAGGGTACCTGAGAAAGGCATAAAAACAGTAGCTGTGAAAGATAACCAGAATATCTGTCACGTACCTAGTGGTTGAGTCTGACTTATGTGGGGGCAACCTCTCTTATGGCCCTGGTTCGTGAGCCCCTGATAGTGAGGACAGGGAGCTCAGGAGCACAGGGGGGCACGAGGGCTGTACATGGTCACAGGTGGTAGGTGCAGGTCCACAGGAGCTCGTGCAGCAGAAGAGTGGTGGTATAGGCCAGGTCGTCAACAAGCAGGCAATGTGGTACAGATGGAGCAGGCAGGCGGGTAGTCGGGTACAGGCAAGGTTGGCAACGTGCGGGCAGGTGAGGTACAAGGTTTAGGCAGAAGAGTGGTCGTTAACAAGCAGAGGTCGGGGCAGGCAGATAGCAAACAAAGTCCAGAAAGGTAGCCAGGGTCACAGGTACAGGAAGTCTCACTAGAACAAGCGCTGGGGGGGTCACAGGAGCAGGGAACACTGTAGATCGGACAGCACAAGCTGCTAGGTGCAGGAAGTTCAAATAGGGCTGTCTGGGGCCGTTTCCGGTGCGTGCGGATCCGTCCTGGGCAGGTTCCTTACATTGCCCCCCAAGGGGCAGCCTTCGGATGCCCAAACAGGCCCTCTTGGTCGGGTTGTTCCTCCAGAAAGCCTTCACCAGCTCCTTGGCATGTAAATGGTCTTCAGGTTCCCAAGAGTTCTCCTCCGGCCCGTATCCCTTCCACTTTACTAGGAACTGGGTGATGCCTCCTCTCCTTCTGCAGTCCAGAATAGCTTCAACCTCAAACTCCTCCTCTCCGTCCACTAGGACCAGTTCTGGTGGAGCTGTTCTCCGTGCGGGGAAAGGATCCTTGGTCACTGGCTTAAGCAGGTTTACATGGAAAACTGGGTGAATTCTAAGTGAGGGAGGAAGGTCAAGTTCATAAGCCACGTTGTTGATTTTTCTTTTGACTGGTAAAGGTCCAATGTATCTAGGGCCCAACTTCTTGGATGGACATGTCAGTCGCAGATTTTTAGTGGCCAACCAGACCCAATCGCCAGGTTGCAAGTTCTGTTCTCCTTGTCTCCCCCTCTCGAAAGTCATTTTATCGCGCTCCTAGGTTTGCACAAGGGTCTCCTGCAGAAGGCGGTTGTTCCTTTCTAAGAACTGTGTGATCTCCTGCACCGCTGGGACAGGGCTTTCGGTCGGAGTGGTAGGCAGAAATGTGGGATGATAGCCGAGATTCACCCAGAACGGTGATTGTTTGGTGGCGGAATGGACTACGTTATTATAGGCGAACTCGGCTAATGGCAGTAGAGAGTGCCAATCGTCCTGGGAGTACGAGGAGTAGCAGCGGAGGTACCGCTCAAGGGTCTGGTTGGTCCTTTCTGTCTGTCCATTTGATTGCGGGTGATAGGCTGATGAAAAGGCCAGTTCAGCTCCTAGGGAAAAACATAGAGATCTCCAGAATCGGAATGCAAATTGCATCCCCCGGTCTGACACGGATGCCATGCAACCTGACAATTTCCTTGATGAAGGTCTTGGTGGTCTCCGTTGCAGTCGGTCTACCTTGCATCGGAATAAAGTGTGCCATCTTAGTGAGACGGTCAACCACTATGAAGATGGAGTTGAATCCTGCGGATGGGGGCCGCTCAACAATAAAATCCTTAGAGATATGGGACCAAGGACTTTCGGGGATAGGTAAGGGATTCAGCAGAGTGGCCTTGGTCCTCTCCGTCTTGTTTCAGGCACAAGTGGGACAGGCCCTTACAGGTTCTACAGTCCTCTGGCATGTGAGGCCACCAGAAGGTGCGGGACAACAGTTCACCTGTCTTGCGGTTGCCAAAAGTGCTCAGCTTATTTACTGTCATGGCACAGCTCCAGTACTTCCGGGTGGAGTGCTTCAGGTATAAAGATTCGGGTACCCAACCACCACAGCCCGTCTTTCCCTGTCAGTTTAGGGTCCTTGGGTACTGTGGAGCCAGCTAGAGGCCGCCATATACGGGTTAGGAGGTCCTCCTGGACAAATAGAAAGCTGTGGGTGGGCAGAATGGTGTCTGGAAGGGGAACTTCCCCAGGCTCCGGGAACATCCGGGACAAGGCGTCTGGCTTGACGTTCTTAGACCCTGGCCTGTACGTAATATGGAGCTGAAAGCGAGAAAAGAACAAGGCCCATCGGGCTTGGCGAGGTCCGCAGGTACTCCAGATTTTTGTGGTTTGTGAATACCAGGAGTGGGTGCCTTGCTCCTTCAAGAAGATACTGCCATTCTTCCAGGGCGGACCTTATTGCTAATAGTTCTCTGTCCCCAACGTCGTAATTCCTCTCGGGGGGAGTACGTTTCCGAGAGAAAAACGTGATGGGGTGCAGTGAGGCCTTCAGCCCCTGTCTCAGAGAGGACTGCCACAACTGCGGTCTCCGAAGCGTCTACTTCCAGGACGTACGGCAGTGCTGGGTCGGGGTGCTTGGGCAAAGGAGCGCATGTGAACAGCTTCTTTAGGGCCTGAAAGGCTGCCTGTGCCTCGGTGGTCCAGGTAAAGCGGACGTTCTGCTTGGTCAGCTGGGTTATGGGAGCAATGACTGCAGAGAATCCCCGTATAAATTTCCTATAAAAATTGGCGAAGCCAACAAAGCGCTGCACCCCTTTTTTATCTACTGGCGCTGGCCAGTCAAGTATGGCTGTGACCTTTTGAGGGTCTATGGTGATACCCTTCGTGGAGAGATGAAATCCTAAAAATGCGATGTCTGCACACTCAAATGTGCACTTTTCCACCTTTGCGTAAAGTCCGTGCTCCCGGAGGCGGTTGAGTACGCATTTCACATGCCTGTGATATTCTTCCAGGGAGGGGGAGAAGATGAGGATGTCATCGAGACAGACGTCCACAAATCGATCAAGGAAATCTCGAAAGACATCATTTATCAGGTGCTGGGAGGTTGCTGGGGCGTTGCAAAGCCCAAAAGGCATGACCAGGTATTCAAAGTGGCCAAAGTGAGTCCTAAAAGCCATCTCCCATTCATCCCCCTCCCGTATGTGGATCAGATTGTAAGCTCCATGTAGATCTAACTTAGTGAAGATAGTTGCCGTTCCAAGTCTTTGAAAAAGTTCTGGAATGAGGGGTAACGGATACCGGTTCTTAATTGTGACCTTGTTAAGATCCCGGTAATCAATGCAAGGTCTGAGTGTGTGGTCCTTTTTCTCCACAAAGAAGATTCCTGCTCCAGCAGGTGATGTGGAGGGTCGGATGCAGCCCTTCTCCAAGTTCTCATCTAAGTAAGATTTGAGGGCCGCCAGTTCCACTTCCGACAGAGGAAAGATCTGACCAAAGGGGACTTCAGCCCCAGGCAGCAGGTCGATTGGGCAATCATATGGCCGGGGCGGGGGCAGGGTATCAGCCCCCTTCTTGCTAAAAACATCTAGGTAGCCGTGGTAGGCTTCCGAGACCACCTGGCGGGCTTCCAGATCAGGGTCAGAGGTCATGCTGAGGATAGCTGAGGAAGTCTTTGGGGGTTGTTGCAAGCAGTGGGTAAGGCAATATGAAGACTGAAACTGCACCTCTCCAGTAGACCAGTTGATCAGAGGGTTGTGGGCCTGGAGCCAGGGTAGGCCGAGGATCACTGGACATAAGGGGATGCAATGACGTCCAAAAGCAAAAACTCTGTGTGCCCTTCTGCCGTTCAGGCTGGTAGGGGAAAAGTCTTGTGGGTCACGGTACCTGACTTTATGATTGACCCATCCGCCAGTCGAAGGACCACCTGTTGGGCCTTGGGGCGCAGAGTAATGTAATGTAGTGTGGCAAAGGCTTGATCCACGAAACAACTACTAGCCCCTGAGTCCAGAATAGCTGGGACTTGAATGCTTCTGTCGGGAAGCTGGAGGGAGATGAAGAGGACCAGGTGGGGCTTGGCACCAGGTAAGGACAGGACTTCTCCTGCAACTGTAATAGGACCCTTGCCCGCTTTGGCGGGACAACTACTTGCCAGATGTCCCAAATCCTCACAGTACAAGCATAGGTTGAGATCTATGCGTCTCTGCCGCTCGGCAGGTGAGAGAGAAGGACGGGGGAGCCCCTTCTGAGGTAGTTTCAGGTAGTGCCTATGAGAGGAGGAGGCGGCCAAGGTCGGACTGGATCCCGGGGAGCTGGACTTTTCCTGAATGAGCTACGAGGCAGCGGAGGCTCTCTCTGCTGTGCGTTCACGCAGGCGGCGGTCAATTTGGATAGCCAAATTGACCAGCGCGTCCAGGGTGTGAGGTACCCCGACACGAGCCAGCTCATCCTTGAGCAACTCAGAGAGCCCTAATCTGAACTGGAAGCGGAGGGCGGCTGAGTCCCAGGACGTATGGGCACTCCAGCGCCGAAACTCAGAGGCATATTCCTCCGCGGTATGGTGGCCCTGCTGGAGCGCATGAAGTGCTGCTTCCGCTGTTGCGGTCTGATGGGGGTCCTCATACAGCTGGGCCATAGCATGAAATAGTAGATCCAGCCTTGAGGTCTCTGGGGCTTTCTGTTCCAGCAGGCGGTGAGCCCAGACTTGAGGCCCACCTGACAGGAGTGAAATCACAAAGCCCACTTTAGTTGCTTCCAGAGCAAAGGTACGGGGCTGCAGAGTAAAGTACAGCTTGCAGGCACTACGGAACGCCCAGAACTTCCCACGGTCCCCGTAAACCGCTCGGGCATGGGCACTTGAGGCTCCGTAGGAAGGGTCACAATGGTGCAGGGTGAAGCTTGACTGGGACCGGCTGCTGCTGGTGAGGCCAAGCCCTGAACTTGACTTTCCAAGCGGGTGTATTCCTCTTGAAGTGCCGTTATTGCTTGGGTCAGTCCGGTGATGTGCGCACATATTTCCTCCATGGTGGAGGGTCCCGGCGCAGACTCAGACGCGGCTGTCCGATGCTGTCACGTACCTGGTGGTTGAGTCTGAGGCAATCTCTCTTACGGCCCTGGATCCGTCCTGGGCAGGTTCCTTACAATATCCAAACAATAACACAACTGGAAGGGAGAACCTTCTCCCACATATATACCTGGGACTTCACTTTTTTCCCCATAGAGCTCCTATTCTTGGTGCACCTGCCAGAGAGTAGCTTCCCCAGAGACCTAGGGTCGCAGGGTGGTACCGAGGAGGGGGGTGGGAGGGGTGGGGAGGAAAGGGGAGGAGAGGGAGGGGGGAGAGGAGGGGGACTGGAGGGAAGGGAAGGGGGAAGAGGGGGGCAGTGGAGTACTTCAAGTGTAAAGACTAACCTAGTCGCTGTCCGGGTGTTGCCTGGGCGGCTAGGACATCTTTAGAGATCATCACAATGCATAAACTAAATTAAGACAAGGAGTGGTAGCCAGAGTAGACCAATATAAAGAGTCAGAGGGCCATAGTTACCATAGCCCTGGTCCAAGTTCAGGAGAGGTCCCAAGGAGATCCTTGAATGAATGAAAAACAGAAAGGGAAAGATGGTGGATGGGAAGAACTTTCTGTAGATTACTGGTGGGGGCGACAGCCCCAAATTCAGTTCATGCCTTGGTGTTCTTCTGTTTGTCCGAAACGTACCCGCTTGTGGGGTGGTTTCTGGGGGCTCGATTGGTTGTGAGAGGAGAGGGCAGATTTTCTGGGAGAAGGAGGTTCCTGAGAGGTAGAAGGGGTCTCCTGTTCCATATCAGATGGCTGGGAATTATTGAAGTAGTTCTCCGCATCGCCCGGGGAGGAGAAGGATAGGCGTTCCCCTGACGCAGCCTGGATATGGAGAATGGCTGGGTAGGCGAGGCTGAATGTGATGTGGTGGTTGTAGAGCGTTGAGCAAATGGAAGAAAATTCTTTGCATTTGTGCATGACTTCCAGGGAGTAATCCGCAAAGATCAATAAGGGATTCTCCTCCACAATGAGAGTGCGGCTTTTGCGAAAGGCCTGGAGTATGGCCTGCTTGTCAGTATAGTTCAGATAGCGGAAAATTACCAGTCTAGGCCGGGAGCGCGAGTCCAAGGATTGGCCTATTCTGTGCGCCCGTTCCACTATACACGGGGCGCGGAGGCCCAGCTGTTCTGGGATGGTGGAGGTGCAGATAGTGTTCAGGGCTGATGAGTTGAAAGACTCCGGGAGGCCTATTATGAGCAGGTTGTTCCTTCTTGACCTATTTTCAAGGTCATCTATTTTATCCTGTTCTAGGCCTTTATGTACGGCCTTGCCCATCGCTTCATTGACCAGGGGGGTGAGGAGGACCACCAGTGCCTGTGCTATCCCCGCTGGGAAGGCAAGATCCGGCAGAGACTCTGTGGGGGAGTCCTGGGAGACATAGCTGGCGTGCAGGGGCTGGGTGTGGAATCCCAGAGCCGCCGAGTGTCGGAGCCGCCATATTGGCTGCAGTGTGCTCGCTGTCTCCTTCGTACTGAGCTGGGAGTGAGGACGGACGTACCGCCGATCGCTCTAGGAATCGGTCCATATCTTCCCCCCTGTGTTCCCCTAGGTGAGGGTAGGGGCAGAGTGAGGGTACCTCGGGTGTAGCAGGCTTTACAGCGGGATTCTGGAGGAGTGCGGCGGGAGCTCTCGTCCCCTAGCTCCTCTCCATGTGGCGCCAGAAGTCAACACACATATCATTTTTAATCTGGATTTAGTATTTATGCTTTCTCTTTTTAGACTATGATGACGCATTCGCCAGTGAAGAGTGGTGAAAACCACAAAACGCGTCGGAAATATCCAGGATGCAGTCATGACTTTAGTTTACGATAATCTTACTCTATTTTATACTTTGATTGGTATCATGCACTTACATGGAGCTCTTTGCTGGCAACTGGCATGGATGGCTTTGAATGCTCACACCTGTACATATATGTAATGCAACTGATTCTGTGCATTTATATGAATTTTCATACGCATATTATATTATGCACTATGGTTACTACCTACATCAAATACGTTTACACATTCTAATGGCTTTGAATGTTTACATCTGTAATCAGACATCCTTTCAATATTTCACGTGTTTGATACCATATAAATATAGACTTTTAACTAGTTAGGACTACATGACTACTGGATATATTAAAGAACTCCGGGCTTTTACTGTCCAGTCATGTTAATGTGGGGTGTCAAACCTTGAAACCTACTCTGTATATTGTCTGGTATCCTATTTTTACATATGTTGTATAAATAATATTATTATTATCGGTATCAAGTACTACTATATTATGTATACTTTTAAGTATATACATGTGTCCGAGTTAAGGTAAAGTACATACATGTCTACATTTGTAAGTTTCGGTAATCTTACACATTTGCATAAACTACATCCATCATTGGTATCACGTATTATATTATACGCATACTTTTAAGTAT
>BLSH010319107.1:78226-104227 GCA_018402905.1 Glandirana rugosa | reverse complement strand
TCTCTTATACACATCTCTCTGATGGGCTGGTGACAGGTACTCTGGTACTCTGATGGGCTGGTGACAGGTACTCGGGTACTCAGATGGGTTGGTGACAGGTACTCTAGCATTTTGATGGACAGGTGACAGGTACTCAGGTACTTTGATGGACAGGTGACAGGTACTTTGATGGACAGGTGACAGGTACTCTGATGGGCTGTGACATGTACTTTGATGGGGTGGTGACAGGTACTTTTTATTGGGGGGGTGATTAGTGTGCTTGGTGTACACAGTAGGTGGTAACAAGCTGTTACCGTAATCTCCCTCTCACACACAATTGGTGTGTGACAGGGAGAACCCGGTAATAGCTTGTTACCGCGGTTTGTTTACATCATGTGACCGGCTGTGATGGACACAGCCGGTCACGTGGTAAAGAGCCTATTCCATTAGCTCTTTACACTGATCAGAGCTGGGCTTTGTCCGAGGGACAAGCCTCAGCCCCAATCACCACACTTCGCGCCCCAGGGGGTGCGCACGAGCGTCGTGCACGTGGAGGTCGGTAGTGACCGGCTGTGATTGGACACAGCCGGTAACATGGTAAAGAGCCAAATCTGTTGGCTCTTTACCCCGATCGGGGGGCACAACCTCTGGGGACACGATTGATCCGCCATCGCCATGCTGCGGGCCCCCAGGAGCCTGCAGTAGCAGCAAAAAGCGACGCCGGCCGGATCGACGAGGGGTTCCTGCCAACGTCATTTTACAATGACTCGGTATGGAACGGGTTAAGCTTTCCATAGATGGATCGAAATTCAGTTGGTTCAGTAGGAACTGTTTGAATTTCAATCCATCTATGGCCGTTTCCGCTCAACAGAAGCCAATCTAATGATCGATTACTGTTGAACTAGACTGTTGGAAAATTTTTGTTGATCAGCGGCTGCAGCCAATTAGCTTCAACCATTGGTCAGTGTATTCTGACAGCAGAGGAGTCCCACTGTCAGAATAGAATGGCACAATAGAGAGGATTCCTGCATCCACCTTGATTGTGTGGATGGGGATAGTCGTTCATTTTTTTTTCAGCCCTCTGACTGATCGAAAAAAAAAAAAAAAGAGGCATCTATAGCCAGCCTTATAAAACTCATAAAGCAGTGCACATTTGCACTGACCCAATGTCAGATGGCTTGAGGTCTCTGTGCCCTTGAAGCCTATCAAGCCTATACAATCACAGAAACAGCGCAGCGCAAAAAAAAACACAATTTATATTAAATATATAAAGGTCATTGTTTACTCTATTGGATTGTTAAATGATGTTTGATGCATATTAACACAATCTATACCAGGTGGTTTCTTACTGAGGCTACTGTGGACATCATGTTGCTTGTCATAATTTTTTGTTCTTTATCTCCTTATGCGATAACTGTATATGAAGTATGCATCCTGTAACTGCTTCAATAAACAAGTTTAAAAATATATATATATATAAAAGTCCATGTCTCCAAAATATTTATGTGGATGAATGAAAGAAGCGGAAAAGTTCAGCCACTGTGCAGGAGTGCATTCAGATCGATCATGCAAGTGCCCTAAACTGAGTGCAACACCTCCACCACAGATAGAATTGGCCGCTCACCTCATTAATAGGAGCCCTGATAACAGGAAGGTCAATCAGCACTTTGTTTCAAATGAGGGAGCCTGGATCCTTTGGTCTCCAATCACTCTCTGAAAGGTAGCTGTCCCTCCACAATGTATATACAAAACAAATGAGGCAACAAATAGTGCTCTCTGCTACAACTGTAAAAATGTATTCCATAATACTTAAAGTATAAAACTTACAAAGCCAGCACTTAAACTAAGTGCAAGCATTGAATTGATGCATGGTACATGAATCAAACCAGAAAGATGGCCGCAGATGACATCATACATAGCTCCTCCCCTATACGTATTACGTCCTGAGCGGGACTTCATCAGCTTATCAAATTATCAAGTCTATAACAAGCAGACTGGGGGCAGCAGTGCCTGGGCAGTCAGCTCTCATCGCTCCTTTTGGAAATATTGCAGCCAGCGCAGCTCAGAAGAATCCTGGCAATGGCACACAAACCCATTATATGCTGCTCATCACAACTTCTAAGACATTGTTGAGGCAGGGACCAGGACATGGCACACTTCCAGCAGCCTCACCACAATCTAGCGGCACTGCACAGGAGGAGGGAGGCAGAGAGTCATGAGATCGGGAGTTGAGCACTTCTGCTATTCACTCTCCTCTAGAGTTGAGCGAACCCGTGGATGTTCAGGTTCGGTGGGTTCGGCCGAACTTCGGAAAAAAGTCTGGGTTCGGTACCGAACTTGACCCGAACTTTACCCCGAACCCCATTGAATTCAATGGGGACCCAAACTTTTCGGCACAAAAATGACTGTAAAAGAGTCCTGGAAAGTGCTAGAGGGCTGCAAAATGATTTTAGAACAATAATCTGTCCCTTACAGCAACAGCAGGAACCTGACCCTATAGAACTAGGAGATGATTTTAGAACAATCATCTGTCCCTCTAAGCAGTAGGCTCTACCTATTCCAGTCAGATGTTTCTGTAATGCAGGATGAGATCTGCAATCTGTCCCTAAAAGCAGTAGTAGTAGTAATCTCTACCTATCTATCTGCAATCTGTCCCTAAAAGCAGTAGTAGTAGTAATCTCTATCTATCTATCTATCTGCAATCTGTCCCTCACAGCACCAGCAGCATCCTCTCCCTACACTACCCAGAGAGCATGTGACATGCAGCACTGTGACTCCAGCCTCATATAGAGTCTGGGTCACATGATGCACTGGCCAATCACAGCCATGCCATTAGTAGGCATGGCTGTGATGGCTTCTAGGGAAAACCAGTGAAACGCTTGTTGATTGGCTGCCCTGCAGCTATTCAACATGCGTGATCAAATACCCAAACCCAGAACTCGAACCCAAACTTTTTTTCAAATGTCCGGGTTCGGGTCTGGGTCATAGACACCCCAAAGTTCTGTACGAACCCGAACTTTACAGTTCGGGTTCGCTCAACTCTACTCTCCTCCAGAGCACAATGACACTAAGCAAGGTGAACTCCAGCTTAATTCCCTACAATAATAATCTCCCAAGGGCAAATTAGACTTTGATAGTTACCCTGCCTTCTCTATGGACAGACACATAGCTGGAATTACAAAATTAGCCTTGAGCCAAAATAGTTCTGTACAAGAGCAAAGAGAGATACCTGCTCTTGCATACACACCTGATGCTGTCCTCATAGAGAGATGTTTTGCATTGTTCCAAAAGGAATTATCCAAAGCATACACACATATTACTTCTGAGCTGAAGAGAGACCTACAGGCCAGGCAGTAAGTGACCATTTGAATACTAATACTAATTTGGATACTGACCTGCAAACTCAACGGTAGTGTAATCTGTGTCTACATCTGTGTTGGAGGACTGCCACCTCCATCCTTGTGCTGCCAGTACGCCATCCGCATGAGTATGATCTACTAGTATTGTGGGGGCTGCTCTAACAAGCTGCCAGTCCTACCATCTTACCCAGGCTAATAGCATTACTTTCCTATCACTTCTATTCCAGCCCACTTACACGCCTGCTCCCGACGAGTGGCCTTTTGAAGCCACGAAACGCATAGAGCCACCATCTACCATGTCTGGGTACCCAGTGTGCTACTGGTTTTCTGCTGTTCATACCATTTTTACCATTTTACTCAGGGGTAATACCCCATGGAATTATAAGCTATGGGTCATGCAGCTTTTATTTGTTTCATATCAATTGTATGTGTATATATATGAAATTGATGGATGGGGAACTTTTGTCATTCTTTGTAAGATGTTTAAACTGTTAATTGTCCTACCCTCTTGGATCGTTGTTGCGACCAAGTTTTTGTAACTGTACAATTAACTGTATCAATAAATTATCTTTTTAACCCGAATCAAACTATGTCCATCAATGTTACCTCATGACCACCACATTCTTCATTTAAAGTCCCACCCCTTTATCCTATTGCACAACGTGCAATTGTTTTACTTAATTTAGGGATGAAAGCCACAGTCTTACCAGGCTATTTTAAGCTTTATTTAAAGTCCCATTACCCTTGTTCCCCCACCTTCTCTCAGTGCGTTAGAGGACTGTCTGAACCTGCTAAAGATCTTGACAAAGCTATGTACATTTTAATGAAAGATCTAGTCCCAGATATTTCAGATTCACATATGGAGATAGATAGAGCCCATGGAGCACTTACTGCTTTGTGACACTGCAGGACATTAATATTACAGCAGCAAGAGATAAGCCAGATAACTGCCTAATGGCCCATTATATTCGATTGTGTGCAGATATAGCTCCATCCATGATCCAAAAATGCAGCATATTAAAACTTCTCCTTTCTTTATGGCAAATAGAGTAAAAAAAAAAAAGAGCTGCATTTAATTTTTCCAAAATAGTGTAATTTTTTTACAGCAAATAGTGATCAGAGATTAAGGCTCCATTCACACCTATGCAATTTGCTTTTGAGCATTTCTGCAGTGCTTTTTGCTGTTACTGTTATTTTGCTGCGTTTTTTATACAATTTGCATTTTTATGGGGTTTTTTTTGGAAAATTTATTGTTGGGCAGATTAAGCAATGCAAATCATGGCAAAATGTAGCAAAATCGTAGTAAAAACACAGTAAATTGGAAAATTTCCTATCAAATACTTACCGCAATTTTCCTTTCCTGATGGACTCCATGGCAGCATACGTATGGGTTAACCCCGCCTCCTCTCCACTCCTATAGGACCCCACTCCCACAAATTTGGGCTCAGAGCCAGAGGCCGTGTTCCGTAACTAGCCTACTCCTGACACTGGGGTGGGAACTCCTGCTGCCATGGAGTCCATCAGGAAAGGAAAATTACGGTAAGTATTTGATAGAAAATGTTCCATTTTCCTGACAGACTCCATGGCAGCAAATGTATGGGATTTAACTAGCCATACACCTCATGGGCGGGCAATGCTGAACCAAAGGCTTTAATTCATACCGTCAACAGACAGGCCCTTCAAACCACAATAAACAGAGGATAACGAAGCAGGCTCTGCATAATAATGAGCCATAAATGTATTGATTGAGGGCCGCAAGGCCGCCCTACAAACTATATTGGGAACCACATGCTGCGAAGCTGCCAGAGATGTAGACACACTTCTGGTTGAGCGAGTGGTCACCACCTCAAGGGAGCCAAGCCCTCAGCTCTGAGCCTGTTGGATGGCCCGGACAACCCATGCCACCATCATCCTAGATGAGGCACATTTCCCATGTTATTTTCAGCAAAGAATGAACAAGCATTCTAAAGCCTGAAGGAAGCAATAGCTTGTAGATATAATAATATCTGAGAGATTCCTAGAACCAAAGAAAAGGCCATCTTATACATAGCTCACATTTGTTTTACACTTGCCAAGTCACTCATAGTAGCGCAAAAGTCAGATCACTTATTTGTAAAAGAAAGGGTATTGCTGAGAGCCAAACTCAGGATTCCACAACATGACCTCTCCCATGTAAAAAGGATACATGTTAGTACTCTAAAGGTTAGCAGAACAATTCGTGGGTACCCATGAAATGATGTCATCTTGAGATTTGAGTCGAGCATAGGCAACAGCACCACTCACTCTGGAAAGAATCTTAAGAAAGGTTCTCCATGGCGATGCCTCAGTTTGAGACGTTATATGTTGACGTGATAGCCACGAGAAAGGTGAATTTGACAGAGGTCTTAATAGGGACAATCTTAGAATACTGTGCTCCAATTCCCGAGGGAGTCGAGAACAAGAGGGAGGTACCATTTGGGAAGCCTCTGCTTACTCCAAAGCCTGAGCCTAGGTCATGACAGAAGGTCTGGCCTGAGGGGAATGGGCTCTGGTTTCCGATAGCTGATCCGCGCTAACACAGGTAGCAATGGCGAATACGGCATTTCTGCCTCTACCTCCACGACTTCTGTTTTGAATCTTCACAAAAACCTGAGGTTGACTGGAACAGGAAGAATCGCATAGGTCCCGCTGCATATCCAATAATCCTTCAGGCCCCTGTCCTGAAGCCTTGGAAATACCAGCCCTGCGTATATTTTAGCAGATATCATGATATCAAGCGTTGGAAGCTTTTTGAGTGATATACTTTAAAGAATACTTTACTTTCATGGAGAAGAACATGTCTTTTAGCATGGAGATAGGAACAGGAACTATACAAGCGCACAATTAGATACAGAAGGTACATCCTGTGATAATATTATAACACAGAATACACACTAATACTGCAATGCCACCTACTGGTATAGACAGTTATAATGTATATATGTAGTTTACAGTACCAAGCAACTTTACTGTTGTACTTCCAACAGTATAAAACTTCTGCAACTTCTCGGTGCACAGGGAGACAAGCAGGTTGATTTTGGACTGACCCCCAGGGACCTGCCTGAAAACTACCACATGGAGAGACCATTTGTTGCGTTTCAATTGGACTCTGGAAAGAAAGCCTGTTAGAATTATTCAGGATTCCGGGGACATAAACCGATGAGATGTCGGTTAGATTCTTCTGAGTCCAAGGCATAACTGGCTTGTAGGGTGCAGAAGGCTGCCAGTAATTTCAAAATGTTTGCACACTCCTGTGAAACTGACAGCCCCACCTGTCCTGCATTATCCCTGATAGGCAGTAAGTCCCCCCTGTTTTGGATCGCTAGTATCAAACGCGATTGTGAAGCAGGAGATGGGGCAATGGAATGGCCAATAAATGCCTTTCTCCGTTGCAGCCACCTAGGGCTCTCTTGTGACTGAGGCCTTGTAGATGACCTGCATTCTACTTACTTTCTGGCTCCCACTGCTGGGGAAACCCCTTCTGGAGTGCCGATAATTTTAGATACTGAAAGGTGCGCAGGTGGGAAGAAGACCAGCCCAGATTCAAGTAATGATGCAAGTTAACATTTAGGTCTATGAAATGAGCCAGTCACCTGGCTGGATCCCAATCATAAACTTCTCCTTTTAGATGAGAAATGTTTTAGGTGTGTGAGGTCTATAGCAAGTGCATGCCCAGAAATCTTCCGCCTTCCAGGACTGGCACAGTAGCACTTTGCGACACCAGAGACCTTACATAATACAAGAATATCTGCCTCTTTACCTCGGAGTAAGGTAAATCTGGGAAAACAAAACTGAGCTGAGGAGGAATTCTGAAGGCCTATGCGTATCCTGAAACAGCCGTTTTAAAGTTCCAACAGTCGAGACCCCAACTTGGCTTCTCGGAAACCCGAGGTCAGGTTCACTTAGCCGACATTTGAGGGGACACCTGGCCTCTCCACCAGCTCTTCCCATGCGACCCCCACACACTCTGAACATTGTCTTCTAGACCACGTATTCTTCCGGCCTAGCAGGCGCCGGTCCTGAGGCAAAACCCAACTGTGGCCCAGGTTATGGTGCTATTCAGCTTGTTGCAAACGATGAAGCTCCCTCAAGGGGATCTTCCACCATGCCTGCTAAGGGCAAGATCCACAAGCCAAGGCCAGAGCCATGGCATTTACTTAGTCATAGCTAGCCAGAACATTCCTACAATGTGTATGATGTCAAATGAAGCCTTGTCATGGAACCTACCGCCAGCTCTGGCTCCTGAACTACCTGGTTTCCGGTTGTTTCATCTGAAAGGTTTTGAATACTGCGTCCGCATTCTTCTTCCACATTTTCAGTGCTATAAAAATGGCCATTAGAGCCTAGGCCGATTTTCAGCCCAATCACTACATCTTCCAGGGAAGAGCGACCAGCTTGCTTGCCTTATCAAGACTTCAACTACTAGAGAGGCAGTCTTTCTATGCTTCAGACAGCAAAATAAACATTACAGAGGTGTTAACCCTTCCCCTATGCTATCCAAAACGCTTAAAAATAGCTTTTTTGGCTGAAGCTACAAAAAAAAGGTACCTGTTCCAACTTACAAACAAATTCAACTTAAGAACAAACCTACAGACCCTATCTTGTTTGTAAACTGGACCGCCTGTAATGAATATTCTTCCTAAACTGTTGTACCTATTTAGGACATTACCTATAAGTGTCTCAGGTAATGATATCAAGGTATTTCAATATGTTTTGAGGCAAATTTCCTTAAATTCATTAACGGGATAAAAGACCCCAGATGAACAAATGGACTTCATAAAATGGGGGTTGGATGTGTCAGGTCTTTTAAAATATTTTTAGGTTGCGCAACTAGTGTCCTGGATCATGATCTAGGAGACCTTTTGTTTGGCAGCGGAAAAGGACACTGAGGGCCGTTTCCAGGCCTTGGCAATTGTAATTTTAGCCCCCAGCAAAATGAAGTGGGTGAGTCTGAAGAGGGGTCTGGAAAGTTCCTCAGGCCTGATGTTAAGAAGAGCAATTTCTGGGTTCTGGGGCACTGCCTGTCCCGTGATCCTTCGGATCGAGTAAAATATTCTATTCCAGAATCCTCGGACACATGGGCATTCCCACCAGGTATGGATAAAGGAGCCCAGGAGTCCGCACCCCCTGAAGCAGAGGCCCGAAGAGTTTGAGTACATAGCAGCCAACTGGGTAGGGACCAAATACCAACACGTAAAGACTTTCAGGTTGGCCTCCCGCAAAGCTATCTTGACCATCCCTTTGAAAGATTTCTGGAACAGGGAGTTCCACTTATCAGCCTCCCAGCTAACATCTAGGTCCTTCTCCCATTTACTCGCCTAGGGAGGTTTGTCTGGGTACTCCGTCAGTGATGCATAGATCAGTGAAATTCCTCCCATTTGGTCCTGCAATTTGGAGCACCATTTTTCATAGGGAGTAATGCCTGTGAAATCCTTTCTGAACTTCCACAAAGTGGTCATGAAATTGTGTATTTGCTGGAAGCTAAATTTTTCGGAGGGAGGCATTTCTAATTTGTTAATGCAATGCAATAAAGTAATAGGGCCTGTGGAAGTAAGGAAGTGTCCTATACGGAATAAACCTTTGTTGGTCCACCATTGGAATGCCCAGGTTTCCTGGCCAGGTAGGAATTGGGGATTGTTAAATAGATGGTCGAGGGGACGCAAATTTGAGATCAAATAGGGGGGCTTGAGAATGGTATCACAAAGAGCTATCGAATGGGAATGGGTGGGTGCGAGAATTGGGGGCCTTAACCTGTGTGGAGCCCCCACCAAGAAATCAATAGTGTTTGAAGGAATTGCCTGCCTCTCCATCTTTGGCCAATCAGGTTTTTCCCCCTGGAATAAATGGCTGAGAATTGGGCTAGTTGAGAGGCTTGAAAATATTTAAAAAGGTGTGGGAGCCCTAGGCCCCCCTGATAACATCTCCTACACAGAACACTAGCAGGACATCTGTAGCCTTTCTGACCCCAGACGAACTTCAATATTTGCTTTTGCAGCTTTTGCAATTGTTGCTTCATTATAGGGATTGGGAGGGACCGAAAGAAGTACAGGATTCTAGGGAGAAGGGTCATCTTAACTGAATGCATTCTGCCCAGCCAGGAAAGGCCCCCTGGTCCAACTTTGAAAGGTCCTCCGAAAGTTTCCCGAATAAGGGAGGGAAGTTGACCTCATACAAGTGGTCAATGCTGGCTGCCAGGCTTACCCCCAGATACGGGAGTTGGTTGGAGTTCCAGGTGAACTTGTAAAGTTCCCTGAGTTGATGTGCCATATACTCCGGAATTGAGACGTTTAAAGCTGCAGATTTGGTCAGATTCACACAAAGCCCAGAGACCTCCCCAATTTCCCGAAGGAGTTGAATTACTTGGGGGGGTGGAAGTGAGGGGAGAAGTGATAAATAACAGCAGGTCATCTGCAAATAAAGCACATTTGTGTACTTGGGGCCCACATTGTACATGTCCAGGTTTTCCCTGATGGCTATTGCTAAGGATTCTATAGCAATGGCAAAAATTAGGGGGGAAAGGGGGCAGCCCTGTCTGGTTCCCTTGGCAATATTGAATGGATCCAAGTAATATTTTTGGAGTTTGACCTGAGCGCTAGGATTTGAATATAGGGCTCTTAGGATCTGAAAGAATTTTGGGCCAAAACCCCATCTACTGAGGATTTCAAACAGGTAGGCCCAGTCTACTGTGTCAAAAGTTTTCTGTAGATCCACCAAAAGAAGAAGCCCTTCCTGGCATGGTCCCCCATCCCAACGTATATTTAGAAGAGAGATAACATCCACTGCTCTACGGATCTGGTCTGGGCCTTGTCTGCCTGGGATAAAGCCTACCTGGTCTTTGTTTACATAGATACCTATGAACCTAGAAAGTCTATTGGCCAAAATTTTAGTCAGAATTTTAAGGTCATTATTGATTAATGAGACCCTATAGTTGCTGACGTCCGAGTGGTCTTTGGGCATAACTGATACAAGGCTAGTTTGGCCTAATTTTGCAATGTGGACCCCCCCAGAGATGTTATTTAAAAATGAGGGAAGGGAGGGTGGAATTCCCAGGTGCATAAAGACTAGCATAATAGTTCTGGAATGCGGCCATAATTCATTGAGGATTCTGAGTCAAGTCCCCCGAGGGGTCTCTCACCCTCAGAAATTAGAAGGTCCGGAACCTAGAACCTAGGGGACAGCCTGGCAGCCAGCCTAGGGCCTATTTGATCCCTTTACAGGTAAAAGTGGGCTTTGGACCATTGAATTTGTTTCTCAGTACTAGTGGTCAGAGCAAGGTTTAGGGCTACCCTCCCTGCTTCCAGCTGTGCCCTCGATTGAGGGGTCGAGTACTTCTTGTGGGATTTAGAGAGGACATGAAAGTCCCGCTTTAGTTTCTCTAAGTCGATCTTCCTCTCCCTTCTGAGTTTTGCTGAAAGCTGTATAATCCTACCCCTCATCACCCCCTTGTGGGCTGCCCAGAGAATAGAGGGAGAGACTTCCCCATTGTCATTCAACCGAAAGTATTCTTTGAGTTCTTTCTCTAGTAGTGTGCAGTGGCCGGGTATTTAATAGTGTTTCATTCAAACGCCAATGGGGTCTCCCCTTTTGGCCTAGATCAGCTTTAACTTGTATTATGACCAACGAATGGTCTGACTGGGGGAGTCTCTGATGTAAGCTTTAGGGATCAAATAGATAGTATGGGCTGGTACAAAGACGTGACCTATCCTTGCTAGGCTCTGGTGGGGAGCAGAGTAGTGGGTGTAGTCCCTCACTCTAGGGTTAAGTTCCCTCCAAATATCCACCAGTCCTAATGTGTGTAAAAGCTTGGTGAGTTTCAGGCTATGCTTTGGAGGACGAAGCAAACAGGAGCGACCCATTCCTGACTTGTCAAGCATATGATCTAAGGCCATATTCGAATCACCTCCCAATATCACAGTCCCTTCAAGATGGGGAAAGATTAAACATTGATTGTAAGAAACCTGATTGGCCCTGGTTCGGAGCGTAATATGAGACAAATGTGTATATAGAGCCTCCTATGGCCCCCGTCAAGAGGATAAACCTACCCTCTGGACCCTTAATTTCTCTCTGGGGTGTGAAAGCTATATGCTTAGCTAAGAAGACTCCCACTCCTCTAGTCTTGTCTAATGCATTAGCCAGAAAGAAATGCATTAGCCAGAAAGGGGATATTTGGAGTGAATAAACCCAGGGTTGTACTGCCCGGGGAAGTGAAGTTCTTGTAGTGGGAGAACATCAAGATGCTGGGAGTGGGCCAAATTAAAGTGTTTTTTTCCTCTTCACGGGGGAATTAAGGCCCTGGACATTATGTGTCGCGATTCTCAGGGTTGTTGGAGGATTAGTGGACACAGCCATGTTGCCAGAATGGGAGTCTATGCATCACTGAGAGAAGGCTTAACTGATTCCGAGGACGGCTATACTTATACTTGACCCCTGTGTGGATTAAAGAGATGAACCACTGTGGCTCAACGAAAAAGCCGGGGCTCCTTGGTGCCTGAGAGAGAAAAAGAAGAATAAGATAGAGAAAGAACGAGAGTGTAAGGAGGGGATAGCGATAGCAGAGGTTACAGGAGGGGAGCGGTGGGAACCAGCCGCCAGACCCCTCAAGAGCCTGAGATTGGGAAATCGGAGGATCACCCCCAATCTCAGGAAAAAACAGCAACGTATCCACCAAAACGGGGAAAGTACATCTGTCTGTGGGAATACCAACATTAGTTTCCCAGAGACAGAGGATCCTAAACAAGATATAAGAATGTAGGATTTCCCTGAAAATGCAGCATAAGTAACTGTGATGACAACTAAAATAAGGACTACTAAAACAACAACCCTCAATGGGCCCCCCAAGAGGGGAGCCCCAGTCCGGGGGAGACCGGGGGTGCTCCCCCTTTAGGGGGCCCACCCCCCAGGCCAACCCCGGACCAAGAGGGAGCCTAAGAAAACCAGCTAATGCCCAAAACGCCCAGGGTCCCTGTGGGCAATAAACCTCCCCCTGGTACTATTAAAAAAGGATTAGTGCACCCGGGAGACACCACCCAGGGGCCCCGCACTGACAAAAGGGCTCCGGGGGGAAAATTCAGTGCCCACAGCAGAATCAAAATCTCAGTGAAAGCTGAACATCATAAGCAGACAAGGGGCGCCTGTAAGAAAATCTTAGATAACCAATAAACTAAAAGGCAGCAGTAAAAATGCCTAACTAACGGGGAGGCGCTTCCCCCACAACCCACCCCCGGTAAAACCGAGGGGGGGGGGGAGGCCTGGGTGAGGAGGGAATACTAAGGATTGTAAATCTCAGCAAAAAACAATATATAGTGTAAATAGGACTCCCAACCAAGCAAGGTGGGTACTTCAAAGGTCAGAGAGTCATGGCCTTCTGAGCACAAAGAACACCAAACCTGGAGCTGTTTCTAGGAATCAAGGGGAGTGAGAGTCTTTGGAGCGCTTGGATTGTTGGCTCTGCCAAATGGGAGGTATAGGGCTCGTTGGAGAGGGATGCTTGGAGGAGCTTGCGTTTTTATGTGATAGTGTGGAGGAGGAGCTGTAAAAGTGCGGTTTCACCACTGTCTCTAGGTAAGCCATTGGAACGTGGGGGTTGAAGCGCTCTGTGCATCCTATCCAGTTCCAGACGATGATCCTGGATGCCCGGGATAGAGTCTTTGACAAATTTGGTTACCGCAGCACGAAAGTTAGGGGGAAGTGTTGAAGGGTGGGAGTCTGGGCGACCTACAGTAGTGTAGGATATCCTCCTCTGCCCACTTCACCCCCACAGTAGTGTAGGGGTGAAGTGGGCAGAGGAGGACTTTACACTACTGTGGGGGGTGAAGTGGGCATAGGAGGATACTACACTACTGTGTGGGGTGAAGTGGGCAGAGGAGGATACTACACTACTGTGTGGGTGAAGTGGGCAGAGGAGGAGGCAACACTACTGTGGGGGGGTGAAGTGGGCAGAGGCGGATGCTAAACTACTTTGGGGGGAAGGGGGCAGAGGAGGATGCTACACTACTGGTGGGGGTGAAGTGGGCAGAAGAGGATACTACACTACTGTGGGGGGTGAAGTGGGCAAAGGAGGACACTACACTACTGTGTGGGGCAGTGTTGCCAACTGCCTGTTAATTTATAGGCAGCCCTTAAATTTCAGTCCATTTTCAGGCTGCCTATAAATGTCCATTATGGGCAGTGGCGCCCATAAAAATATGGTTGTCAGCAGCCTCTGACCATCTCCTGTTCCACATCCGCAGCCTCTGACCATCTCCTGTACCATATCTGCAGCCCTTAACCATCTCTTGTATCATGTTCACAGCCTCCAACCATTTCTTCTATCATGTCCGCAACCTCCAACCATCTCAGGTATCATGTCTGCAACTTCCAACCATCTCTTGTATCATGTCCGCAGCTTCCAACCATCTCTTGTAGCATGTCCACAACCTCCAACAATTCCTTCTATCATGTCCGCAGCCTCCAACCATCTCTTGTATCATGTCCGCAGCCTCCAACCATTTCTTCTGTCATGTCCGCAACCTCCAACCATCTCATGTATCATGTCTGCAACCTCCAACCATCTCATGTATCATGTCTGCAACCTCCAAACATCTCTTGTATCATGTCCGCAGCTTCCAACCATCTCTTGTAGCATGTCCACAACCTCCAACAATTCCTTCTATCATGTCCGCAGCCTTCAACCATCTCTTCCATCATTTCTGCAGCCTCCACTATCTCTTGTATCATGTCCACAGCCTCCAACAATTTCTTCTATCATATCCACAGCCTCCAACCATCCCTTGTATCATGTCTGCAGCCTCCAACCATCTCTTGTATCATGTCCGCAGCCTCCAGCCATCTCATGTATCATGTCCGCAGCCTCTAACCATCTCTTCTATCATGTTTGAAATCTCTGACCATCTCTTGTCTTTTATCATGTCTGCAGTCTCTGAGGGGGGAGTCTGGAGAGGAGGCAAGAGTGGGAGTGCCGCAGGGATTGGGCGTCATGGGAGAAATCAGATGTGTGGAGAGGAGACTATGGGGTAAAACCAGAATCACCAAGCTGGAGCCGACTGACTGAGCCCTCGCATGGTGCACCTGAGAGGAGGTGAGTGACAGTGCTGGAAGGCCAGTCTGAGGGGGGGAGGGTCACTGCTGTAAGGAGGAGTGAATACAAAATTGTAAGGGGGCACTGATATAAATGTACCCCTTTATATCAGTAACCCCCCCTTGCCTTAATGTATTCTGCAGAAGGTAGTCTCTGGTGGTCACCAGAGTCCCCCCCACATTAGAGTTCCGGGCATTCCCCTTTACATCAGAGTCTGCAGAAATCCCCCTTACAGTGCAAGAGGGAACTCATTTTGCAGACCCTGATGTAAGTGAGAACTCTGATGTAAAGGGGAACATAGTGGACTCTAATATAAGGTGGTCTCTGGTCACCAAAACCCTCCTTACATCAGAGTTCCCCTTTAGATCATGATCAGCAGCATTCCCCTTTATGTCAGAGTTCCCTTGCACTGTAAGGGGGGATCCTGTAGACTTTGATATATGGGGGAACTCTTTGCTGGCTGGGTTATAGTAACCTGACTTCCAAGTAAATGGAGAACTATGGTTTTTGACTTTTGCTGTAACTTAACCACTTCAGCCTCGGAAGGATTTCCCACTTTAGGACCAGAGTACTTTTTGCGATTCGGCACTGCGTCGATTTAACTGACAATTGCGCGGTCCTGCGATGTTGTACCCAAACTAAATTTGCGTCCTTTTTTCCCCACAAATAGAGCTTTCTTTTACTGGTATTTGATTACCTCTGCATCATTTCTGATCGCCGCTATAAACAAAAGAAGAGCGACAATTTTACAAAAAAAAAACATTTTTTTCATCGGTTTCGGCCCATTTATATTCTTCCTCATATTTTTGATAAAAAAAAATTGCACTCTGCGTTTATTGATTGGTTTGCGCAAAAGTTCCTGCATTTACGGATGAGAGGTTTTTTTTGTTTTTTTTTTACTAGTAATGGCGGTGATCTCCAATTTTTAGCGGTACTGCGATATTGCAGCAGACATGTCGGACAATTTTGACATTTTTTGGGACCATTGGCATTTATACAGCAATCAGTGCTATAAAATGCACTGATCACTGTGTAAATGCCATTGGCAGTGAAGGGGTTAACCTTCAGGGGACGCTGTAAGGGTTAACTGTGTTCCCTGGGCATGTTCTAACTGTGTGTGGGCTGCCCTGGCTGGGGGAAGGGGGTGATCACGGCTTCCATATAGAGCAAGCCTGTGATCACCGCCCTTCCCCCTCTATGAGAACGGAGATCCATGTTTACTTACATGGACCTCCGTTCTCTCAGTGCGGGGGGGCATCGCGGGTAGCCGGCAGCGATCGAGTCCGCCCTACCCCCCGAACACCGGCGCGCGCGCTCACAATACTAGTTATCGCGGCCACTGTCAGGTGACGGCGTTTCGCGATAACGAGCCACCTTGCCACCGTCGAGCTGCGGCGGGCGGTCGGCAAGTGGTTAAACACATTGCTAATAGCACTAGCTATATGTTTAGAGCTTAAATATTGATATTTGCACTGTTTAGCACTGAAAACAGCCATTTTAGGTACTTTTTTGCAGTGTCAGTAAAAAATGTGGCTCTGCCAGTAAATATCGTGATTTTTGCCAGTAAAAAATTGGTGTTGTTTGTAAATTGTGACGTCCTGCCAGTAAATTTCACTTCGGGGAGTTGGCAACACTGTAACTTTTTACTTGGTGCACCAAGAAAGTCTCCTGTGTATATATGATTTTTGCAATGATCAGGGCATCTTGTCAGGACAATTAAAGTTACAAAAACATCATATGCCAAGTGAGGAAAATTATCACTACACCCAGAAAACTAATTTCTTAAAAACTCCAAAACATCAGTTGGATTTGACCACAATGACATCAATGGAGTATCTGTAAGACTAATAAGATATGTTGTCACATCTAGGAAATATCTTTCTCAGTTCAAATGAACATACTCTATATTACCAAAAGTATTGGGATTACTGCCTTTACAGACACATGAACTTTAATGGCATCCCAGTCTTAGTCCACGGGGTTCAATAGTTGGCCCACCCTTTGCTATAACAGCTTCAACTCTTATGGGAGTCTAATGGTGTTCTATCAGGTTGCGGTTAGGAATTTGTGCAGGCCAGTCAAATTCCTCCAACCCAAACCTCATCCATGTCTTTATGGACCTTGTTTGTGCACTGGTCCAAATCATTTGGTGGAGGAGGGATTATGGTGTGAGGTTGTTTTTCTGGGGTTGGGCTTGGCCCCTTAGTTCCAGTGACGGAAACTCTTAAGACGTCAGCATACCAAGACATTTTGAACAATTTCATGCTCCCAACTTTGTGGAAACAGTTTGGGGATGTCTATCAGTGTAATTTTTTTTCTATCAGTGGGTGTTGGGCATCATTCATCAGGATTGATGTGGATCTCCATGGCTGAACAATCTGATTGATGAAAGATGTACATCATAGAACTTTTTTTTTTAACCAAAGAACGTGTCAAAAACTGTGTAAGTGTCTTTATTTACAGTTTACCTTTTTGAGTAAATGAGAAATATTATGTACCCCTTACAAATTCAATTGAAGGGGGGGCTGTATCTGGGTGCCCCTTTATTGTTAAAAGGGGGTTCCGGATTCTAATAAATTCCCAGCCCACCTGCCCTTATCAACATTTGGACATGGTGCTGTGCTAGGGCAGTCCCCACACTGGTTTTTGTTTTGTTTTGCATTTTTGCATTTTTGGGTGGAGTCATCAAGAATAAGCATACTGATGGTATTTTTAAGAGATCTTCACACCATTTTTTGTTTGTGGGGGGTCCCCATTAACATCGATATCAGACCCTCATCTGAGATAATGGTCTTGTATAGATGAAGGGAATTCCCAGCCATGTGTTTATAAACAGATGTAGAGCGGCTGAAGCAGTCATTTGCAAGCAATTTAACTGCATTTTCTTTGTAATTGTCAGTTTTGCTGTAGTAGGTTGTATACAATGGTATACAACCATGGTCCTGGTGGTGACAGTAGACAATGCTTATTACTGTATATTCCTTTAAAGAGAAAAACATAATACATACAAATGCTAAAACAATATACTGTCCATTTAAATGCATATATATCAAACAATATTATACCATATAAATATGTGCATATGAATAAATATCCATATCATGTATCCGTGTGAAAAATACAAGTAAGGTTATGCTAAAATAAGTATATGCCATATAAAGCTCATAAAATGTACATAACTATTAACATCCAAATCATGTGTCATATACAGTATAAAAATTGCAAGTGAAATTATGCAAAATGAACAGTCCATCCAAACATTCTATAGGAAAGAGTGCAAGTGCAATCCAGAGAAATCTTTTAAAGCTTGATGTTCACTCCACCTCTGTGTCTAATGTAAACGCTTACTAGAAGGAAATGACAAAAGGAAATTACCCCCAGGAATTGAGTGGTCATACATGACTACTCCATTCCTGGGGGTCATTTATTAATAGGCATGTACATTTGATGTGTTTTATATGGCATATAATTAGTTTGGCAAAGCTTTACTTGTATTTTTTGCATATGATAGATGATCTGGATATTTATTGCTATGCATATATTTATTTGGTATAATATAGATTTTCTATATAGATATATGCTGTATGTGGTGTATTGTTTTAGAATTTGCACCCATTATGTTTTCTCCTTAAAGGGATATGGTGGTTGGTTTCAAGGTTTTTCTTTGATGCATAATATTTAGGTCAAAAACAGGGGGGACTGCTGCGCTAAACTTGTAACTGGAATATAAGATATAAAAAAGCTACTGACACAAATTGGTTGAATTGCCAAAGAACAGATATATATAAAAAGGTGCAGCGCTAATGAAAAATCCACTCAATTAAAAGTCCTTTAACAGATGACACTGTGATAATAATCAACAGCTTGTCTGATAAGTGAAAGATATACCACCACCATCACCAGCACACTCTGCCGCTTACCAGATCTTCAGGACCCTTATTACAGGGGTAATATAAGTTTCTCAAATCTTTCCTCTGTATTTACAGCACAGGATCACCAGTAAGCCAGACCAGATAAAGCACAGGCAGATATTGGGGATGATCTCCAACGAATAACAGACAGACTGCTCCTCACCATTAAATTAAGATACAGTATCTCACAAAAGTGAGTACACCCCTCCCATTTTTGTAAATATTTTATTCTATCTTTTCATGTGACAACACTGAAAAAAATAATACTTTGCTACAATGTAAAGTAGTGAGTGTACAGCTTGTATAACAGAGTAAATTTGCTGTACCCTCAAAATAACTCAACACACAGCCATTAATGTCTAAACTGCTGGAAACAAGAGTGAGTACATCCCTAAGTGAAAATGTCCAAATTGGGACCAGTTAGCCATTTTCCCTCCCTGATGTCATGTGACTCATTAGTGTTACAAGGTCTCAGGTATAAATGGGGAGCATGTGTGTAAAATTTGGTGTTATCTCTCTCACTCTCTCATACTGGCCACTGGAAGTTCAACATGGCACCTCATGGCAAATAACTCTCTGAGGATCTGAAAAAAAGAATTGTTGCACTACATAAAGATGACCTAGGCTATAAGAAGATTGCCAAGACCCTGAAACATAGCTGCAGCACGGTGGCCAAGACCATACAGTGGTTTAGCAGGACAGGTTCCATTCAAAACAGGCCTTGCCATGGTTGACCAAAGAAGTTGAGTGCATGTGCTCAGCATCATATCCAGAGGATGCCTTTGGGAAATAGATGTATGAGTGCTGCCAGCATTGCTGCAGAGGTTGAAGTGGTGGGGGGTCAGCCTGTCAGCGCTCAGACCATACGCCGCACACTGCATCAAATTGGTCTGCATGGTTGTCATCCCAGAAGGAAGCCTCTTCTAAAGATGATGCACAAGAAAGCCTTCAAACAGTTTGCTGAAGGCAAGCAAACTAAGGACATGGCTTACTGGAACCATGTCCTGTGGTCTGATGAGACCAAGATAAACATATTTGATTCAGATTGTGTCAAGTGTGTGTGGCAGCAACCAGGTGAGGAGTATAAAGACAAGTGTGTCTTGCTTACAGTCAAGCATGTAAGGTGGAGTTGTCATGGACCGGGGCTGCATGAGTGCTGCCGGCACTGGGGAACTACAGTACATTGAGGGAACCATGAATGTCAACATGTACTGTGACATACTGAAGCAGAGCAAGATCCCCTCTCGTCAGAGACTGGGCCGCAGGGCATTATTCCAACATGATAACGACCCCAAACACACCTCCAAGACAACCACTGCCTTGCTAAAGAAGCAGCGGGTAAAGGTGATGGACTGGCCAAGCATGTCTCCAGACCTAAACCCTATTGAGCATCTGTGGGGCATCCTCAAACGCAAGGTGGAGGAGCAGAAGGTCTCTAACATCCACCAGCTCCGTGATGTCATCATGGAGGAGTGGAAAAGGACTCCAGTGGCAACCTGTGAAGCTCTGGTGAACTCCATGGCCAAGAGGGTTAAGGCAGTGCTGTTAAATAATGGTGGCCACACAAAATACTGACACTTTGTGCCCAATATGGACAATTTCACTTAGGGGTGTACTCACTTTTGTTGCTAGTAGTTTAGACATTAAGGGCTGTGTGTTGAGTTATTTTGAGGGGACAGCAAATTTACACTGTTATACAAGCTGTACACGCACTACTTTATATTGTAGCAGGGTGTAATTTCTTCAGCGTTATCACATGAAAAGATAGAATAAAATATTTACAAAAATGTGAGGGGTGTACTCACTTATGTGAGATACTTCAAAAAGAAAATTCCTCATGGTGCATTAAATCGAATAATTTTAATAGATAAAAAGCGATATTGCACTCACGTGTGGTTTTAAAAGCAGACAGACAGCATTCCAGTCTCCAAGATGGCCACCACATCCAAATCACACTCCTGCACAGCTTCCCAAAAGCCACCCGACTAGTTTCATCATAAACTGACGTCTTCAGGGACGTCTTCACATTTACCTTTATCTTTATCTACATGATTAATTTATCCACTTCAGATCCGCGCTATAGCCGATTGACGACTACAACGCGGATCTGAATTGCCGGGAGGCCGTCAATAGACGTCCTCCCCTTTGAGCGATCCAGGCTTGCTCCCACAGCTCGCTCTGTGTGAGCGTGCTCCCGGGTCGGGCGTACTCGATGTCCGCCGGAGACCCGCGATCCCTTCACAGAGAGCCAGAACAGGGAACCGCCGATGTAAACACAGTGGTTCCCTGCTTTGTAAGGGGGGGCAGGACAGATCTACTGATCCCTGTGATCAGGATCAGTTAGATCTGTTATGTTCCTGTCAGCCCCGCCCCCACACAGTTAGAACACATACAAGGAACACATTGTATAAATGTCATTCGTCCCAAAAAAGTGTCAAAAATGTCTGACATGTCCACCACAAAATCACAGATCGCCGCCATTACCAGTGAAAAAAAAATATGTAGAAGAATATGGCGGCCTAAATTGAGGAGTAAATGTGTGTTTTTTTATTTTTTATTATTGGATATGTATTATAGCAAAAAGTAAAAAAAAATGATCTTTTTTCAAAATTGTCGCTTTTTTTTGTTTATAGCGCAAAAAAAAAAAAAAAAACAGCAGAGATGATCAAATACCAACAAAAGAAAGATCTATTTGTGGGAAAAAAAAGGACATCAATTTTGTTTGGGTACAACTTTGCACGACCACGCAATTGTCATTCAAATAGTGACAGCGCTGATAGCCGAAAATTGGTCTGGGCAGAAGGGGGGTTTAAGTGCCCAGTAAGCAAGTGGTTGATAGTGAGGAGCAGTCCGTCTGTTATTCATTGGAGATCATCGCCAATATCTGCCTGTGTTTTATCTGGTCTGGCATATGGTGATCCTGTGCTGTATATACAGAGGAAAGATTTGAGCGGCTTATGCGACCCCTGTAATAAGGGTCCTGAAGATCTGGTAAGCTGCAGTGTGTGCGGGTGATGGTGGTGGTATATCTTTCACTTATCAGACAAGCTGTGGATTATTATCACAGTGTCATCTGTTAAAGGGCTTTTAATTAAGTGGACTTTTCATTAGTGCTGCACCTTTTTATATATAATATTTAGGTCAAACTAAAAGGAACAGTGAATATATTGCATAATATATTGTGTATCAACATATTATTACTGCACTGAACAGTGCTCATGTAATGAAGTATAAGCACTATTTAGTGCAGTTGTTCTGCTAGCCCAGAGTGGCATCATGATGCACCCCAGGGGGCGTAGCAATGACAATCTGAGGTCACAGAAAGTCAGTTTAGTGATGCTGGCTGTTATTTAGCCCAGAAGAGGAGCCAGTGAGAGGTAGGGAAGGGGACCTGCTTCAGGGAACAGTGCTGGGTTGAAGATGAGTATAAGGCCCCTTTCACACGGACAGATAGAATCCAGCTTTTAGCTGTGGATAGATGAAGTTATCTACAGCAGCTATACTGTGACAATGCTTTCCTTTGGCCCCTTTCACACTCTACATTTAGCAATGGTTTCGTTACAGACAATTTAGAATGATTAGAAAAAATGGATTTGAATGCGTCCAGGAACAATGTAATGCAGCTATCTGCACATATCTGCAGCTATCTGCAGTCAAAAGCAGTGCGCTGTGTCACCGACGGATAGCAACAGCAACAGCATAGAAAATCAATAGGAAGCACTTCAGAAATGTCAAGAATGTTAAACGGAAAATTGTATACTTACCTGACGGTAATTTTCCTTTCCTCATGCAAAGCACGACAGCATATACGCATGGGCTGGCTCCGCCCCCACGCCCAGTTCCAGGATCCGGTTACACTATAAAGTTAAACACCTCACACCAGGCCTCATTCTCGTTACTTATTATCACTGCGAAGCCTTTAGGGAGGGACCTATATGCTGTCGTGCTTTGCATCAGGAAAGGAAAATTACCGTCAGGTAAGTATACACTTTTCCGTTTTCCTGACACAAGCACGACAGCATATACGCATGGGACTTAGCAATCACCAAAAAGACAAGGGTGGGAAATGCTGAAGTGTTTAAATTGAGGATTATCTTTATCCCACCGAATGCCTGATGTGACTTGTAGATAAAGCTGTTGGGACCACTTTAAAATGGTCCTACATGTGTTAGACGCAGGCTATGTCGCGGTTATCCTTTAACTCCCTTGAGTTCTGTCCATGGATGACCCATCTGCCTAGTAAGCAGTTTCTGTATTCAAATTGATAGATTTGTCCTAGGCCATCTAGCCCTCTTGAACAACTTCATCCATCCAGGACAAATGTTTTACTGGACAGCTACTGTCCCCCACTGTTGCTGTTAGACCTGAAGGGCCCCTTGTTTGATCCTTTATAGAAGGGCCACTTCTATGTATCAGTTCGACCTCGAACCCCTTTCCAATCTTGTGGTAATTCAGACACTTGCTTGGATAGGCTGGACGGATGATGTCTAATCCCTCTGAAAAGACGCTGACCCCCGTGTAGCGCTGGTGAGGAGACACGTGCCCCTTCTGCCTGAAAATGGTAGCAACAAGGTCGATTACGCTTGACACTTGGATATCTGAGACCTCTCGGACTACTGCTTCTGAGTTACTGGCCACCCTGAGGAAATCTTTCCAGGTGATATGGAGAGTAAGACAACATGTCCCTCACTATTTGGAAGACCCAAGGGAAGGGTCTGCCCAGGTCTCGGATTGGTTACCAAGATATGCAAAAGTTACTGTATGCCAAAGAGTGAGGACACGTTTGAGCCTACCTACTGCTTAATTCCCCGTCTAGGGTTACTTGCATCTCATTTGATCGTTCCACCGGGGGACAGAAGATTTCATCCTTCATTCTGCAAGGTCTTCTATGTTCTAGTATACCTGAAGTTTGGAGTATGCCTGTGTCCTGAACAGGGTTAACCCTAACAGTGAGGTCTCCAGATTTACTTCTTGATTTTCAGCATCTAGGAATACCTCATGTAAGTTTGGATGATACAGTTGACCACGCTGTGTGAGGTTTTAGACTTCAGGAAGGTGACTAAGAGGACCCTGACTCCGCACTGTACCTGAGGATATCCTGGCCTGCAGGCCACTACTATCCTTCTCGCTACTGGATGAATGTGGACCCTGATGAGGAGCCTGGAGATCAAGATGGATGTACCCCTTTGCTGATCGGCAGTCCCCGTTGGATGTTGGTGGTTCTACTACTTCCCCTTCAAGGAAGCCATCGCGGTTGATTCAGGTTGATTTCCTGATCGCCTTCTTTGTTGTAGAGAACGACTTAGACTGCCTTTTGGTTTCAACCTCCAACGACTTGTATCTTACGGTGTTTGACTGGAGGATTCCAGGAAATCAAACCCCAAAGGGAGATTCCTGACAACAGTTGACTCGTTTGCCTCCCTTCTTGACAGTGAAGATAGGCTCTTGCTGTTCTGCTATTGTTTCGCGCATAGCTGAAGCTCCCCTTGTTGCGCTTTCTGAGCAACTTCCACTTACAGACCATTGCCACTCTGATCTTGTTCTTCCTTGGCATGGCTAACCAACAAGTGGCCACCATCCAGGTCTCCCTCGTGGGGTCACTTGCTCCTGGTGCAGGAAGCAAGGCTTTCCATGTTATAGACCCTGCTAGTTCTATATCTTCCAGTGAGACTCCGAATCCTCTGGATTACTATACACTTCCTCTCTGGCCTCCTGAGACCAGGGGATGGCGAAAGTTAAGTGCACGTAAGGTGTGCGAATATTTCCACCATCTGCACACTGTTCATGTGATGCTTTTTCTTTTCTTTTTTTTTTTTTTGTCAGGCCTGAAGAGAGTGTTGAGGCAGCCAGCTGTGCCCAAACAAGAACGCCTGTAGCCCTTTGTTTTGCCACACGACCTCTACTGGACGTAAGGTCCTGAAACTGCCTTGAATATGTGGCGAGGCTAACCTCTATCTAATAATCTCACAGTGACATTCTCATACAGCCCAGCGACGGTACTTACAGGAACATGGATCTGCCGAAGTGTGTATCTCCCCCTCTGCTGGGTCTCATGCCAACCTGCCATCTCACCTGATGGCTTGACTACTTGTCATGGTTCTATCTGATGAACTCGGGTCTTCATCCCTCTTTATGCTTTAAGTCAGAAACTCTGCTTTTGGCTAAGAATATTGGAGAGTAGACTCCTTCCTTGACATGTTCTTCTTAAATAGGTGGTCTACCGATGAACCAGATGTGGTGCTGCTTGACTCCAGCATTGTCTGCTCTAAGGAGTCTAATAGGGATTGAAATGTGTTGGCGGGGAGGAACGTACATGCCAACGGCCTCATACCTGCACAGGACCTCCCAATATTAATTTAGGTAAGGCCCTGAATCCTGTTCCATAATGTAAGGACGCAGCCCACTTCTCTACCTGAAGTGGACTGTTTGAGATTCACACCCAGAACCTCAGTGCTGGTAGACAGAAGTGCTACTCCTGTGCGCCCTGTGCTGTCATTCCTGAATTTACATATAATTCTGTTGACCGCCCCCTACTGGGTTACCATGGTCGAATAGACTCTGTTGCTCCCTGAAAGGAGAGAACTCGGCTTTAGCATCAGATAATGATTATGGTTCCTTCCATTATCCTCTATGTTTTTCCCAGGATTAACCTGTCGCTCCCCCTCCGTTACTTTGCTTACCCTCTGGTCCTTGATGATTCACCTTTTGAGAGAGGTATGTGTCGTCTTGTGGGATAACTCATCCGGGTTAACTGGCCTGCCCGGACTAGCAGCTCAACGGTATACCATTCTGCCTCCACCGTGGCTGAATTGTCTCAATGAGCACCTTATTCTGCTCTTGGGACCCAGGCTACTGAAATGATTTTAACAGGTGACCGCCACGTGCTACTCAATAGTAGTATAAGTTTTCCTCATTCACATTCGGTCACTGTTCCCGAACCCCTACAAAGGATATTGATTCTGTAGGCAGACGTCACCCCTGGTTCTTCTGATGGAAACTCCTAGACCGACCTCTTTGAGGTAGAGGTACCCCTTAACAACTTTGGTTGTTTGATTGGCTTAGTACCTGAGGTTTGGTGTACAGAGATCCAACAGCGTTACCTCCGCTTTATGAGGTTTACCTCACTGGCTTGTCTGATCAAGACTCCTTAGCCAACTGTTTTGAGGTAGAGGTCCCCTTTAAGCACACCTACCTCTGGACCATTGAGAATTTAAATCTTCGTAGTCTCTGTCCCATTTTCTGCCGTCTCTGGCCTGCCACTTGGCATCGCATCTTGGCGGCCGCACGGCCACCACAATCCCAATGTCGCTACGATGATTTGCAGTGAGTTTCTACTTTGTCTGCCTCTCCTGGCAGTTAACTCCATAGCGACTCCTTTAGGGCTAAAGAGGGCCTGTCTCTGTTGAAGGATCAGGTTGCTTTTCCCCCTCACGGCAGCAGTGCTGGTGTTGAGGGCTGGGGAGCTTTGCAACCCATATGCCCATATTGTGCACTGTTTTTTGTTTTTTTTCAGATGTACTTACCTGCCCTCACCTTAGTGGACATGGCTGGTCTCTATGTAAGCTGATCGTCTCTGGTTCACCCCTGAGCTAAAATACTAGTGGTATAATCTCTCGGTCACTCCATTTGGAGTATTTCGCCTCCATTGCGACAACCT
>BLSH010319107.1:27120-77230 GCA_018402905.1 Glandirana rugosa | reverse complement strand
CCCCCCAATCCCTGGAACATGGGGAGGGGGAGGACTCCCCCATATAGGAAGATTTACTCCCTGTACAGTGGGGAGCGTCGCTAACAGGAGAGTTTGAACCTGCGCGGTTGGCCAGATGAATCCGGCAAGGTGAGGGAAAAAGAAAAATTTCTGCCTTTCAG
Organism: Glandirana rugosa; assembly: GCA_018402905.1. NCBI lineage: Eukaryota > Metazoa > Chordata > Amphibia > Anura > Ranidae > Glandirana > Glandirana rugosa. The sequence continues at coordinate 77,069 of BLSH010319107.1, read as the reverse complement.
CATCAGTGTAACCAGCTGAGCAGTGAGGAAAAAAAGGAGAATGAGGCCTGGTGGGAGGTGTTTGACTTTATAGTGTAACCGGATCCTGGAACTGGGCGTGGGGGCGGAGCCAGCCCATGCGTATATGCTGTCGTGCTTGTGTCAGGAAAGAATGTTTCCACTGCAGCTAAACGTAGCTGCATGTAATCATGGCTAATTCGAATGTACAAATGCAAGTAATCGTTGTACTTTGGAGTCTGGTATCTGGCTTGCATTTAGCAACGGCAGAATAGCCGCCCGTGTGAAAGGGGCCTTACAGCAAAAGCTGCATTTTTACTTTACAGTTCTGCATTGTGTATTTTATTTTTTTACTTCTACCTTAATATAGAAAAGCTCTTGAGCCATAAAACCCCCACATCAAGTTTAAGATAACTTATATGAACACCAGATAATAAAACATTATAGTAACACGATAACTAGGGATTATCAAATAAATAAAATCCCTAATTCATCACTACTAATTTTACTGATTTGTATTGCCAGAAAAAATCATATAGTTTAGGTAACCAAGAAAGCATGATTCATAAAATGCATAATTTTATGCAGATTGAACTAATCTGTGCACATACGGTATGTCCAGGAGAATTTAAAAATGCTTTCAGTCACTTTTTTCATGATTTTCAAACCAATTTGCTCATCAGCATTTAAATTTAGTAAACATGTCAGTTCTGCATGCTACCTAAACTGGCCCTATTGCAAAAAGTCTTCTTATCATTTCAAGAAGCCTTGCATTCTGAAGAATAATAACCTTCATCAGGCTTTCAAGAGTTGTAAGTAGTGCTGAAGCTTGATGAAAGCCTACTGAAGCCTGCTAGCACCTTTCTTAGAGTGACAGGCAATGTTTCTATTGAGATATGTATTTAATATCTCCAGAATGGAGGTGAAAGGTTCTCTTAAAGTGATTGTAAAGTCTTGTTTTTTTTTGTTTTTTTCTATTAAAATAACAAACATGTTATACTTACCTGCTTTGTGCAGTGGTTTTGCACAGGGCGGCCTGGATCCTCCTCTTCTCGGGTTCCTTGCTGGAGCTCCTGGCTCCTCCCTCCTATTGAGTTCCCCCATAGCAAGCAGTTTGCTATGGGGGAACCCGAACCTAGCCGCAGCTCCGTGTATCCATTCAAACACAGAGTCATGGTTTGACCCCATCTCTCTCCTCATCGGCTAACTGAGTTTGATTGACAGCAGCAGGAGCCAATGGTACCACTGCTGTGTCTCAGCCAATCAGGATGACTGAGGCATTTGTGGACTGTTTTGGATCAAGAGGAGGCTCAGGTAAGTATTAGGGGGGCTGAGGAGGGCTGCTGCACACAGAAGGCTTTTTATCCTAATGCATAGCATGCATTAAGATAAAAAGACCTTCTGCCTTTACACCCGCTAAGCCTCTTGAAGACTTAGCTGAAAGCTTTGCAAAAGCCTAATGGATCCCATTGATGGCTGGATATACTTGACTGGCTACAGTTTCTACAAATAATAACATGTGTTGTAAATGATACAATTCCACCAAAGGTATTATCATGTTTCTCATAAATTCAATTTCCATGCCATTCAATTTCCTCAAGCTAAATTTCTCTGTTTCTTTATAAAAAAAAGCTTGTAATCAGCAAATAGGGTATTGTTGTACATGTTTCCAATATTTTCATACAGTGACAAGAAAAAAGTATGTGAACCCTGTGGAATTACCTTTTTTTCTGCAGTAATTTACCATAAAAGTCACAACAATAGACAATAGCTGGCAACACACAAATAATTCTAATCTTGAACCCACCATTAAAATTCACAGTGCTGGAGGAAAAAGTAAGTGAATACGCGAATCCATGGACAAATTACTTCAACAAAAGCTAATTGGAGTCAGTAGGTTGCACAACTGGAGTCCAATTAATTAAATAAGTCTGGGGGTGTGGTTTAGATCTACTTTGATTGATAAAAGACACTTAAACATTTTAGAATTGCTGTTCATCAGCTGATGTGAACCATGCCTGGAAAAAATTAACTATCTGGAGCCATAGAATCAAGAGTAGTATACATTTGGAAAGGGATGCAAAGCAATCTCAAACTGTTTATGCATCCAAGTCAACAAGTAGACAAATGTCTATAAATTTAGACAGTTTAGTACTGCGGATACTCTTTCTAGAAGTGGGCGCCCAGCCAAGATGACTCCCAAGTCACAATGCAGTTTTGTAAAGAAAATTCATCCTGAATTTTGAGCAGATCATAAAATTAATAGTGTAGTGCTAATGAGTAAATACACATACAAGTGCTCTAATAAAACATCCTAAAAATGTGCATATCCGTAATCCAAAAAATCAAAAAATAAAACATGACAAATCGTGCATCAAATTAAGATAACAACAAAAAAGTTCATCAGTTGAGTTAAAGTTGAAAAAAGGAATCCATAAGTGCAGAGATCTGATAAGAAAAAAACATCCATGGGAAGAAGAAATGTACCACACATGTGAGAAAGTATCCTCCACCATCCAATAAAGCCTCTCACCTCAATGGACAGTTACATTCGCTTATTTTCCCCACACAGGGGTATAACAAAGAAACCCCCTGGATCTCCAACACGATATCCCGATCAATGCAACTTCATTCGTCCCAATGTTTTCCACAACGGCATGTAAAAAAAGGCAGAGATCTAATGCTCTCAGCTTAAAGACATTTATTCCCCATAAAACAGTTAAAAACACTTAAAAACGTAGGCACTATAAGCCGTGCGAGCTGATACAGCGTGTCTCTCAATAGCCTCTGTGTGACATGCGAATGCAGGCTCCTCCCCCTATACACGTGTCGTCACTGATTGGACTTCGTCAGTAAGGGGTGGAGATCAAAGGCGTAGCATGTCTCTTATATCCTAAGCCCATCAACCATGGGTGGAGGCTGATACTAATTAGCAAGCCGTGAATGAATTAATCACAGCTCCCATCCTGCTGTCTGCAATGCATGCACTCAACGCCGGAAACCAAAACTCTCTAACCGGACGGAGACACACAGACAATCAGAACAATACTACAAGGGGACACTCATCCAATAGCCTCAAAATCTAAAAACTTATGTTAAAAAACTTATATTAAAAAAGAGCCTGCTTTACACAAAACATGTCACACATGCGACTATCGTTACAATCATTCATATAAACGCTCTTAGAGCAGCATTATAACAATAATATAAAAATGTAATATAGACAAAACAAATATCAATTAAAATTAAATGAGTATTATCCCTATGAGGATCAGTATTGATATGCAAAGACTCCTAACTGCAGACTATACTAAGAGATCCAAAAATAGGTTAACTGTCACTAATGAAGCAATTGAGGTCAAAGTCGTAATTAAGCCCCCTAGGGGTCAATACCCTGGCCTCGAAAATCCAAAAGGATTCCCTTTTGCTTAACTGTCTAATATAGTGACCACATCGCCAATGCTGTTTGACCACCTCAACCCCCCAAAACTTCAATGAATCTAATTTTCTATTGTGCACAAGTTTAAAGTGTTTAGGTACACTATGTGTTTCAACCCCTCTGCGGATATTCCTTACGTGTTCTTCGATCCTAGTGTGCAATGCCCTTGAAGTGCGCCCAATATACTGCAAGCCACAACCGCACTCCAGAGCATATACCAGACCAGTCGAATTACACGTAATAAGATCACAAATAGGATACTCTCTACCAGTACTAGTGGCCACAAATACTTTCCGTCTTTTATTATTATTTTTCACTCTCCTTCAGGCCAGGCAACGCCCACATGCATGGAAACCAGTAAATAATCCGAACCAATTTTGTTTCTTATTAATAGAGGGATCAATCACCCCAGGAGCGATCATATCCCTCAGGGTAGGTGCTTTCCTATAAATAAACCCTGGCTGAGTGGGTAGATGGGGCCCCAATACTCTTTCTTTCCTGAGAACATGCTAATGTTTTTTAATAATCTTTTCTACGTGTCTAAATTGGACACTGTAATCAAAGATCATCTTATATTCTATACTCCCTTTAATATCACTAGTTTTATTCTCACATAATGTCTTACGATCCATCTCTAACACCTCCATCCTTGTATGTTCAATATCCCTAGGATTATACCCTTTTTCAATAAATCTGTCAGCAAGGATATTGGATTTATCCAGAAATACCTCTTTACTCGTACAGTTTCTCCTCAGTCTGACAAACTGACCCTTTGGAATATTTTTTAACCATGTCCAATGGTGGCAGCTGTCCAACGGCAAATATGAATTCCTGTCTACCTCCTTGAAATGGTTGCTTAAAGCTATTTGTCCCTTGTCCTTATAGATTTCCAAATCAAGGAACACAATTCGCTCATCACTGAAGGTCCATGTGAGCTGAATGTTCCTCAATTTAGAATCCATTTTATACTTAAACTGAGCAAAGCTATCTCGATCACCCTTCCAAACAATCAAAAGGTCATCTATGAACCTTTTGTAATATACTAGCTGGGAAGGGCGATTCACTAGGATCTCTTCAGATTCCCAGCAGGCCATGAAGAGATTCGCAACACTCGGTGCAAATCTAGCCCCAATCGCAACACCACATACCTGTAAAAAATAATCCCGCTTGTACCAAAAATAATTGTGATTCAAACAAAACTTTAAACATTTTATAATGAACTTTTGACGCTCCATTGTTAGATCTGACGATGCCAAAGCCCATCTTACGGATCTAACAGCTTCACTGTGCCCTATGATGGTATAAAGTGAACCTACGTCAGGCGTTATAAATAGACAAGCATCTGTATCATCAAGAGACTCCAAGCCCTGAATCACGTGCTTAGTGTCCTTAATGTACGCCTCTGTGGTAGCTACCAAGGGTTGGAGGAAAAAATCTATATATTGGCCTACCCTTGCACAGACCGAGTCTATACTGTTGATAATAGGCCTCCCTGGGGGTTTCAGAGGGTCTTTATGCAACTTGGGTAGGAAATATATAATGGGAGTCCTACAACAGGTGGGGTTCAGATAAGAAGCCTTCTTCTTAGATAATATACCTTTCTTTTCCCCTCTCTTTATCAATGTATCCAATTTATATTCATTCATGGGATTATTTGATAATTTACAATAAGTCTCAGTGTCACTAAGTTGTCTCATTATTTCCACCTCATAATATTCCCTACTTAAAATAACCAACCCTCCCCCTTTATCTGCTGGTCGTATAACTACATCATTCCTGGTCTCGATATCTTTTAATCCCTTTGTCATCCAGGGAGGGTTATGTGCTTTTTTAATATTCAGTTTTTCCACATCCTCTACCACTAAATTTTTAGATACGTCCAAAAATTTGTTGTCACTTATCAAAGGGTTAAATATAGATTTATTCTTAAGATTTGAACATCTAGATTGAATATTAACTAGGGGTCTAGAATCTGTTTTTTTTTTATTCAAACTTCTCATGTATTTATTGATCTGAACATATGTGCTAAATTTATTCAAATTCTTTGCGGGAGCATACTTCAGACCTTTATCTAACAGCTTAATTTCTTCCCTATTTAATTCCTTTCCACTAATATTGAAGATACCTTGGATTACTGGTACTTTCTTTTTTGTTCTCTTCTGCCTGCTCTCCTCCCTCTCTTTCTCTTCTCTTTCCCCTGAACGGACTTCTGACAGTGGGAGGGATCTGCCCGGGGCCCGTTCCATTCCCTAAAAAATTGGTCTGCTGGTGGTCATATGGTTGATCATATAAGGGAGCAAATCTATTTTGAAGGGGCACCCTATAGGGACTGTGATATGTATCGTATCTCAAATTATTCTGTTCATAATAACCCCTATTAGGTCCTCCACGGTTATAGGGACCTTGATCGGACCCTTGCTGATAAAGAACTGCGTTAGCAGGAGGACCCCCCCTTGCCCTCCCCCTCTAAAGTTACCTCTACTGAAGGACCTTCCTCCCCTCCCTGCCCCTCGAGGGACAACTGGTGGGTGGTCTTCCATAGGTGGCTGACCCCTATCGTCCCTATTCCTGGACTGATTATGGGGTAGATTGACTCCATTAGGTTTAGGCATTCTCTTAGGAGGGATCTCTCTTAAGGGTATGGTCTCATGGGAGGAGGAAGAAGGATCCTCCTCTTTAGCAACCCGCTGCCATTTAAAAACATCATTATTCTCAAAATCCTCCTTATCTCTAATATATTTCTTTCTTTTTTTCTCTTGAGTCTCTCTATCTATTTTTTCAATCTTTTTCTTTAGGTCACCTGATAACTTAATAGATTCCGGTGTGTCCTTGCTAATTTCAATCTTTTCTTTAATAACTTTAATCTGATCCTCTAGATTTTTCATTTTCAGTCGTTTACGCGCTAATAAAAATGTCATTAATTCTTTCCCTTTACCATTAAAAAATAAAAACCAATTCTTCATGGACTCCTCATCTTCCAGACCATAGTTCAGGGGGACATCCCAACGTAACCGTCTAGGAACTAAATCATCTGCTAAATATTGTTCAAAGGTCACTATGTCCCACCAAGCTCTGGTCTGTTTGTCCATGAGATAGCCCAATTTTTTAAAAGAATGAGATAAATCATCATTTATCCCCTTATGTTTATCTTCATAAAAAATGTCTTCTAATTTAACTTCCCTTGTCTGTAAATATTGAAATATATCCATGTTTGCTGTTAATAAATATGTGAAACAATACGACAAAAATAATAATCAAAAATTTTGAATTTTGAGCAGGTCTATTACAAAACACCTCCTTCCCAAAGCACAAATCCTGTTCCCTCTTGGTGCTTACAGTACACTCAAGCTATGACTAAGCGTCCCCACTGAGACATGAAACATGTTAGCTGTCATGCCCCACCAGGGGTCCTGTTCGTGTCTTTATGTGATGCATTGATCTGCTTTTAAAACTCTTCAATAAAGCGGTGTGTTTTTGGAAGTGCGGCTGTCCAGGAATTTCTTCATACACTCAAATTGTGTCCTCACTAGACCTCTTAACTTAATGAGTGAGTGGACAATAGCTTAAATTTAGCTGTCCTTCCAGGCAGCCTTCCAGCCTTCCAAGTCACCTCCTTCCAGGTTCTGATCTTTGTACCCTTTAATCATCTAAATGCATTTTAGCGGGGGCGTGGCCTGGCGCTGGACCAAGATGGACGCGTGATCCGAGCGTTCTGTCTGCCGGCGGCCTGATAGTAGTATTCTAAGCGGAGCTGACCACCCAAACCTCTTGCAAATGACGGGCAGAAGTACCTCATCAACCCGGGGACACCCGGAGGCCGGGACGCAGCTCAGCCGCACCATCCCCGCGCTGTTTCGGAACAGTCAGCAGGACACACAGGCCTCATCGCAGGCCTCCGAGGGAGGAGCGGCCTGCAGCGCCCTTGAGCCGGAGCACAGCCAGCAAGTGAGCGCACACCAGCCACAACCTACACCATTCCTCAGCCTGGCGGACCTTCACGTGGTCGCTGCTGACATAAAGGGTACCCTCACAGCAGCAATAGCGGAACTTAAATCGGACCTCCGATCAGTTGCAGCTTGCCTGGAGTACGTAGAGGACACAACCGCGACGCATGGGGCTGCCATTCAGCAAGTACAACAGACGGTCAGTATCCAGGCCCAACATCTCCTCGATATTCACCGTCAAATAGAGGATATAGATAACAGGGGGCGCAGGCGAAATCTCAGATTTAGGGGGGTCCCGAAGTCAGTAGAGGGCCCCCAGGTACAACAAGCGATCTGGGCAATATGTAACACCCTCCTGGGCAGGCCGCATGATGCCCCCATCGAATTCGAAAGGTGTCATCGTGCATTAAGACCCAGGGGACAAGACACAGATCCCCCTAGGGATATAATTTGCTGTTTTGTCAGCTTTACGCAGAAAGAAGAAGTCTTAAGACAAGCCCGCACTCAAGGTCAGTTACACCATGATGGCAGAACAATTCAGATATACCAGGACTTGTCCGCCATTACATTACAGCAGAGGAGAGAACTGCGCCCCCTGCTTATGGCTCTAAGAGAACGACGAATAATGTACCGCTGGAAGTTTCCCTTCTGCCTGGCGGCCACACTAGGCAACAGGACCGCCATGCTCCGTACTCCGGCGGACCTCCCAGCTTTCTGCGACACTTTGGGCTTACCATTGATCCCTGTACCAGACTGGCTTAGTGCATTCATGCAACCTGAACCGTGGATACCTACACGACAGGACAACACACCTCGCTCTCGCAGGAACAGACAACGAAGAAGGCGATCCTCTTCAGGCTCACCCAGAGAACATCCAGATGACATGATCACTGAGAGGCCAGCGAGATCAAAGCCGTCTTCAGCAAGACGAAAGACAGACCACTAACCAGCTTCACTTCTACTCCGTCCCTTCCCTACTTTTGTTCCTCCGACTGAAGATACCGACTTACCTGGAAAACAGACCCTGCATACATAATGGACCACTGTTGAGATCCACGTGCTGGAGTCTATCTACACACCTGGAGATGATCTATTAGCGTGTTGTGCCAAAGAACCCACATCAGTATTCGCCACCAGGCAGTGCCGTGCTGAACTTACACCTTCTTGCCTGGTATATGACCTGTTACCCGCAATTATGTTGCTTTTGCCTTACATAATGTGTCTGAAGAGAGACCAATCCTGGTGACAGCACTTGGACTCTGACTCAGCCTGGTGATCACCATGTGCAACATAAGGTATTGCAGAACGAAGACAGCTTATCTTAATCACTGCCTGAACCAGTACAATTGAACTGAGCGGACGATGTAGACCCTTCGTCTCGGAGATTATTCACACGTGGTCTGTAAGTGTTTATTAGTTAGAGTGTGCTCCCCGTGTGATTTGTCAAACACGGGGAATCTGAGCCCAGTCCGGGCCAGTCTGTTGCAGTTAATGGAAGCTTGATATGATGTAATACCAGCTTCCCTATAAGGTTGATGTATTTTCTTTTTGTTTGGTGTGCGCGGTCTCCCCGTGTCTTGGGGGGTGGTCCCCGCGGAAGCCCGTTCTCCGGGTGCTGGTGAGGGCTTCCCTGTTCCCCCCTTGTGCGGGGAGGTCGGTCTGATTCCCCTGGGGTCATAGCAGACTATCACCCGGACCCAGGCGCTCGCCTGCGCTGGCCCTCTGCGGACTGGTGGGGGCGACTGTAGCCCTTATTGGGTCCGGGGGAGGTCGGCTGGCCTTGCGGGACAGCTTAAGGGCAGACAATTGATTTCACTCAGGTCTCTCTCTTATTTTCTCGACTCCCTCTCCCCGATCTCCCTCTGGTTCTCCATAGTGGGGTTACCGAGGAGGGGCGGACAGGGGGATTCTTGTGAACCTTGGACAACCGAACACCTACTGTATCAATAAGCTAGTACACCGTTAATCTATTTACTTGTTGTTATCCTATTGTTTACTCGTGTTACTCCTATGTGGATCAGACTATACATCCCGGCCTAAGCAGGACAGTGTGACATCTTAGACAGGGAGGCCTCCGGGTGCCTGGATTGGTGGCCTCCCACCACCCCGGTCGGGCAAAACCCCGGTTGAGCCCGGCGGGGGGGAGGGGGCACCAATCTGGTAGGCTATTTAAGAAACTCTACTCGAGTGCAGTGCTCATAGGGGACGAAGACCTAGACAGGTTTTTCCATCTCCTCATTCTGCGATGAGGGGGGGCCTTTCGGGGCTGTGTTCCCCCCACATTGGGAAATGTCAGCTCAAAATATTGATAATCTGTGCCGAAAGGCTATCAGGCCGTCGGCAACGCTAATCCCTGTTGGACCCTAGCACTAGTCACTCCACCCACACCTAAGTGGCAGGTTCCTCTTGGACCCTTACCGACGAACTCCCCACCAACCCTTCTTTTTAGGTGATACAGCAGGACTGCCCTCACCTACGGTAGTTACTACACGCTCTCCCCTGTAGCTCCCCTGTTGGACCTTCTCCCTACCTTCATACAGCTTCTCAGTACCGCGTCTCTTGCCTCCTCTTATCCCCCTCCTTTCCCTTCCTTTCTCTATCTACCCTCCTCCTCTTTTATCTGTATACCCCACTCCTTTCTCTTTCCTCCACCATCTCTCCTTTCCGACCAGCTGCTCCCTCCCCACTTTTCCTTTCCTGAATACACTTCAAAATTGGAATACTCCAAAGATGACCCATTCTAAGGCAAGAGCGACTTCTCTCTCGCTTAAAATTTACTCGCTCAATGCACGGGGACTAAACATCCCCGAAAAAAGGAGCAGCATCCTTGCAGAGGCAGCAAGGCTGAAAGCCCAGATTCTATTCCTGCAGGAAACCCACTTTAAGACGGGTTCGGTCCCACGACTCCGTTCGGCTCGTTACCCCACAGTATTCCATTCCTCATGCCATCCTCTTGGCAAAATCTACACAATTCGTTATCACAGATCAACTGGCAGATAAGGAAGGCAGATTCCTCTTTCTTAGGGGCACGTGGAGGGACAAACCTATCACTCTAGCAAACATTTACTGCCCTAATGTTCGGCAAGTCCCCTTTTTCAGGGAGATTGCGACTCAATTGACACTCTTTAAGAGGGGCATGCTGATTCTGGGAGGGGACTTCAATGTGCCTCTTGACCCTCTTCTAGACACATCTGCTGGGACCTCTTCCCTCCCATATTCAGCCCTGAAACAGATTAAATTACAACTTGCATCCCTGGCCTTACATGACACCTGGAGAACTTTAAACCCACGAGACCGTGACTATACCTTCTACTCCCCACTACACCACAGATATTCCAGGTTGGACTACATTTTTCTCTCGCAACCTGACCTCCCATCTCTACACTGCACTACAATAGAACCCATGGTGCTCTCAGACCACCATCCAGTGACCCTTACCCTATCCTTCCCAGAAAGAATCACCTTTACAAAGACCTGGAGAATGGACGCATCTCTTCTCTCGGATCCCATAGACAACTTAAACCTGGGGAAGAGCATAACTGAATTCTTCACCCATAATGACACACCTGGAATGCCCCCCTTAACTCAATGGGAGGCACACAAGTGTGTCATCCGGGGCCATTTACTGGCCTTATCCGCCAAGAAAAAGAAAGAACACAATGCCAGAATCATTGAACTCTCTAACAAAATTACTGCCCTAGAAAGACAGCACAAAAGATCGCTTGCCTTACAGACAGCGCAAACACTTTCCGAAACCAGGGTGCTCCTCGCGGAGGAATTACACAGACGAGCCCGACGCAGGTTTCTTCTCTCTCACAAACTGTTTTATGAATCAGGTAATAAACCCGGCCATTTTGTCAGAGCGACCCAACAGCGAAATCTTGCAAATACAATACATCACATAACTGACTCACAGGGGAGACGCCACCACAACAACGTGGACATCGCAAAACAATTTCAACTATTCTACAGCAAACTTTACAACCTGAACCCAAGGGGACATATGACCCAATCTATACGAGGAGATCTCATTAGAGAATTCCTCCGTCAACACGGACCCAAAGCACTTTCAGGGGAAGATGCGCGAGCCCTAGAAGCCCCTCTGACGTCAGAAGAGCTAACAATTGCTCTAAAAGCCATGAAACCTGGCAAAAGCCCTGGACCGGATGGTTTTCCGGTCCAGTACTATAAAAACTTCTTCGACCTTCTAGCCCCCAGGTTTCTAGCCGCCTTCAACACCCTAGCCGACACGCACTGCGTCTCACGGAGTCTTCTGGAGGTGTACGTAGCGGTAATACCTAAAGAAGGGAAAGATCCAGCGAATGTTGCAAATTACCGTCCTATCTCCCTGTTAAATATCGACGTGAAATTATTCGCCAAAATCCTTGCTACCCGCCTTGCCTGTCACCTCCACGCCTGGATCAGGCTGGATCAAGTTGGCTTTGTCCCTGGGAGAGAAGCCAGGGACAATACCATTAAAGCCTTGAACTTGCATCACTGGCTCACGAGCATGCAACAAGAGGGATTTTTCTTAGCAATGGACGAAGAGAAGGCTTTCGACAGGGTGGCCTGGGACTACATGGAGGCCACTTTGCACCACTTGGGCATCAAGACGCGGATGTGTGCCTTCATCATGTCCCTATACCATAATCCAAGCGCCAGAGTTAAAGTCAATGGCCACCTGTCGGAAGCCTTCCCAGTCCATAATGGCACCAGACAAGGATGCCCCTTATCCCCGCTACTGTACATTCTTACACTAGAACCCTTCCTTAGAGCCATCAGAGCCAACAAAAGCATAGCGGGAATAAGAGTCCATGACAGGGAATTCAAGGTCGCAGCTTTCACTGACGACATCCTCCTTTTTCTTTCTAAACCGAACACTTCCCTCCCCAATCTCCTGACGGCTCTAGAACAATTTGAAGCAATTTCCAACCTTAAAATCAATTACTCAAAGTCCTTTGCCCTGAACGTGTCTCTTCCCCCGGATCTTCAACAACATTGCCAACAAAATTTCCCCTTTCGCTGGAAAGATGATTGTATTACCTATTTAGGTATACTACTGCCCCGTAAACTCTCGGATCTGCTACACAAGAACCGACAGGACCTTCTGAGATGGGATAAACTTCCAATTTCATGGTTCGGCCGGGCTGCGTTACTTAAGATGGTGATTCTCCCTCGCCTCCTATATAAATTACAAACGATACCGATCAAGCTTCCGCGCTCCCTCTTTAAACAATACAAGATAATGTGCCGCACGTTTCTCTGGTCAGGTAAACCGGCCCACATTGCCTGGTCTAAGCTTGTCCTACCAAAGTCCCAAGGAGGCATCGGACTCCCGGACCTTCGCAGATACTATTGAGCAACCCACCTAGCTAAGGTAGTAGATTGGTCAGTCCACACACACTGCAAGAGCTGGGTACACCTAGAGAGCCTAATCGCACAGACAGATTTAAAAACTGCCCCGTGGCTGAACGCAAAACATATCCCCAAGACAACGCAAGCTCATCCCCTCATTAGCGCGACCTTATCAGAGTTTGACAAAGCCTGATCTATAGATTCAGTATCTTCAAAGCTCTCCCCCCTCATCCCCCTCTGGGGGAACCCGGAGTTCCCCCCGGGGACATCCGGAAAGTTTGCCAAACTGGAATGGCCTCACGAAACAATGACAGCCCAGCACTTCTTCCGGAGGGGGAGGTTTTTGAAACAGTCGGAGCTAGCCGAAACTTCTAACACAGGTACCTTTTCATTCTGGTCTTACATGCAAGCTAAACATTTCCTCGATGACAAATCACGTAAGGCCCACTTCACTAGACCTCTCACCCTTTTAGAGACTTTATGCTCTCGTACATCCCCTCAGAGTCATGTCATAGCAGCACTGCACTCATCTCTATATGCCACACCTGATTCGCTTCTAAGATCTGAACAAGCCTACTGGAATGGAGCAGTGGGCAGGGAATTAGAGCGAAAAGACTGGGACCGTATCCATCTGTACATACATAAAGGCTCCTTGAACATTTCCATACAGGAAAACGGTTATAAAATTAAAACACGGTGGTATAGAACCCCAGACCTAATACCCAAGTTTTGCCCTTCAGTCTCTGACAGTTGCTGGAGGTGCGGATTGGACAACGGAACATTCCTCCATATTTGGTGGGATTGTTCCCCCATACGCCCTTTCTGGACGGAAGTCCACAAATTAATCAAACAAATTTCAAATATTTCAATGGATTTTAGCCCGGAACAATACCTGCTGCATCTATCTGTGATACCCAAAAAAGCGTATCTCAAGTCGATCGTAATGCAAATGGTCAACGCTGCAAGGATGTGCGTCCCCGTGCATTGGAGCTCAACATCCCCTCCAACAGTCGCAGAATGGATCCACCGTACAAAAAGAGTCGCAGAAATCGAAGAATTGATACATATCTCACAGGACAACATAACCAAGTTCACTAGAACCTGGGAACCCTGGTTGACATTTAGACTCACACAAAAATACTCAGATTTGACCAACACCCCTTAATATTTAGATTCATAATAATCCTTTTACAATGCAATAATAAGCTATGTTACAGCGGTCAAACGTTAAATAAGCCAATAAGACCCAGAGGGAGCAGCTGGTCATTCCCCCCCCCCCCCAGGCCCCTCCCCAGCCTTAGTGCCTCTTATTATAAGCTTTTCCTCCCCTCCCCCTATCCTTACCCCTCTCCTCACCCCTTTTCCTCTTTATTTCTCTTTTTCTCCCCTAACCTATAGCTCCTTCTCCCCACCTTACCATGCACTAGATAGCCCATGACGAGTAGAGAATGAGCTCACTCAAAAAACCAGACAATTCCCAACCTCTCCTAAGTTCACTTAGCCGTATTCAACTTAGGGAGCCCAGCAGAAAAATGCCAATTTCTTAGGCTATTTGGAGAGTAATTGTATACCACTATTGATGTGACATAACGGCCCTAGGGCCAAAACTACTTAGATGGTCTTTGTTTGACTTAAATGTATATGATATTCACTGCAGTAATATTCGAAATGTTGATACTGTAACCTATCACTGTATTCAATGCTTTGAAATCCAATACTACTCATACCCTTTGTACTGTATGACAAACCTGTTCATGCTTCAATAAAACATGTTGTGGAAAAAAAAGAAAGATAAATGCATTTTAGCCATCATAAGTAAACAATAAAACAGAAGCCATGGAGCAGTCATTCTTGTTGCAAAAATAAAAATAAAAACACTTCCAAGTGCACACTCATATTAAAAATACAAATGCCAGCATTCAGTATGGTTAGTATAGTACAGGGGTAGGCAACCTGCGGCCCTCCAGCTGTTGCAAAACTACAAGTCCCATCATGCCTCTGGGAGTAATTGTACCCATCAGCCTTGCAATGCCTCATGGGAAATGCAGTTGTACAACAGCTGGACGGGCGGAGGTTGCCTACCCCTGGTATAGTACATGAATGCAAGATGGCCTCCACTAACCCAACTTTCTGCTTACTTCCTTTGTGTATTCCACAGATTGGAAGTGATATAGGCTCATTCAACCCCACCAGTCTTAACAACCTATGCCCAAAACTCCTTGCTCCCCTTCTTTAACCTCTCTGCTGCCTTTGACATGGTTGACCTCCTCCTCAAAAAAACTCTACTCCTTTGGTCTCTGTGGCCATACTTCGCATTGGTTCTCATCCTACCTATCCCAAAGCACCTTCAGTGTCACTTACAATTCTGCATCCTCCTCTCTTCTTATTATTTCTGTCGGGGTCCCCTAAGGTTCTGTTTTCAGACCTCTCCTCTTCTTGATCTACACCTCCATGTATCAGTCAATAGCTTCCCATGGCTTTCAAAATCATTTCTATGCTAATGTCACCCAAATCTATCTCTACTCCTCAGCTCACTGCATCTCCTCATGCATCACTAATTTACTAACAGACATATTGGTCTGGATACAACAGAAATACATATTCTGTGTTAAGTGTATCTAAAATCCAGTAGAAAAATTGTTCATGTGTGAAAATCACAATTAAGAACACAGCTGCACTCACTGTATCTCACATAACTATACAAAAACAAATATCAGAAAAGGTGCATGTTGTGCATCATGTCTAAAGTGCATGAACAATTCATAACACAGTTCATCATAAGCTAATAACATACATAAGTGATTAGTAAATGGATAAACTTATACGTAAAAATATAAAAAATATATATATTATATAAATCAATAGTCCTGTAATTCTTAAAATTAATGAAATAGTGAACAAATCAGTCCCAATGAAAATGAGAAAAATATGAGAAAAATAAAGTGCACCATTCGTGCACCAAAAACTTCAAAAGAATCCTGTGCTTCAAGTGATCAATAAGATGTGCTCCACCAAGAGGAATATTAATGGCTCTTACCATATATTAAAGTGTAACTCCACTTTTGTTGAGAAAAAAACATTCCCCTCTGGTTGATCTATGTACATTGCAAGGATTATAACCACATTTGCTGCAGATTCCTACCTTTTGTTATTCTGAAGAAATCCCTGTTTGTTCCTCTGTGCCCCTGTTCTGAGTGAATCTAATGGGAGTGGTTTCATAATTATCAATCAGTTGTGCACATTGCAGGGTACTAATGAGGAAATCTGTTGGGTCTGCATCCCTTTAGATGCGTTCCTATCGGGGGTATTTCATCAAAAATAACATTTTTGTTGCAGGGGGTGCCTGAAATCTTACTTGTATCTTAGTGTAGACTTCTGGAAAAATGGTGAGCCAATCACACAAGCAGGAAATATTTTTTCTGTGTACAGAACAACTCTAGGTAGCCATATTGCTTTGTATTGTCAGACCTCAATTGGATGGATGGGTGGATAAAATGCAGCTTGGCTCTAACCCAGGATCAGTAAGCATACCCGACAGCCACACACATTTCCCATTAGGTGCTTCTCATCAGAGAAATGCAACTCGCAACCACTGATAAATCCAACCAATCACATGCAGAGAGGAAAAGGAATGCACAATATTAAGATTTTTGCAAAAGTTTTGGTTCTTCATTTAACCAAAGTTATTTTTACAAATGTGTTTTCCCTGACCAAAATACCTCTCTGAACATCCACCAAGCAATTTTAAACCTCCAATTCCCACACATTAACAAAGTCCTGGGGTTTTGAGCTTGGCTATAACTGCATTAAAAAAAACACCCCAAAGTGACTATTAAGATAAGTGGGTGTACCTCAGATTAGATATCCTATCACAGGGGCACTAAGTAAGTTTGCAATTTGTCTTATATTATCTTTGCTCTGGAGGTTGAATAGCTATTTTGGTGAGAAATACTCCCCTCAATTGTTGGTCAATGGTATGATAACATGTAGCAACTTATCCCAATGCTGATGTTACCCTTATTTATTAAGATGACACTGCATGTCCACTGAGGAACCTTATGGAGTTAATAAATACATGTCGGCACTTTTATTTTCATATTATCAACTGGCACAAATTTGCTTAACCACCTAAAGACCGCCCACTGCATATATACTGCGGTAGGCAGTATACAACGTACCTGTACGTAATTTCCTGCAATAGATACCGTGGGCGTGCGCACACTGCCAGAGGCACGCTCGTGCCCGCTGCATGGAGCAGGAGCCAATCAGAGGTTCCTGTGAACCCGATGTCTGTTGGCCACTTGCGATCGCTCCACAGAGAGGCAGAATGGGGATTTGTCTATTCTGCAAATAGAACAATTAGATTCCTAACAATAAGGAAACTGCTCAAATCAGCGCTCAGGATGAAACACTCCACCTATACATAAAATAACAAATTACACTTTCAAATGCAAATTAGCAGCCGCCTAAATACAACAAGTCCATGATATATAGCACCTTATTATTGAAAGTCCATATAACTTTAAAATCACAATAAAGTGCAAGCAGCGCTAAAATAAGACTCCCGATGAAGAGTCCAAAATATGAACCAAAGTGATCCCTGTTAGGGGCAGGATCCTGTTCCGATGTTATCCACCACCACACCGCGTGAGCAAAAAACGGGAGGACAAACCCCCCTATATGGAAACACTCACCAAAGGCAAGTTAAACCATAGCCTTAAGATCTCAGTGATAATCTCCAAAATCCATCGTATGATCAGATACTACCAAAAGAAAGCTCTATTTGGGGGGAAAAAAAGGACATCAATTTTATTTTGGTACAGCGTTGCATGACTGTGCAATTGTCAGTTAAAGTAACGCAGTTAAAATTAAATAAAATACACACAATAAAGTGAATATCAAATATTTGTTAATTAGTTGATAAAGTCTCTAAATAGTCCACCAACTATGTGCAGTTCCTTCATGAAAAAGAAATCTTCTTGTGCAGATATCCATCACCAAGCGAAAATCACCACTTAAAATGTAAACTTACCAGAATCATCAGACCCTTAAATTACAGAGGGTTAAATAAGCATGTGTAATTCATTTATACTAGTGATCTGTGATGCTGAGCGTGCTGGTGGAGCTGCTGGGAATCCAGAGGTCCAGTGTTGATTGAGGAGGAAGCGGAAGTGGGGCTTATTCACATACTTATTTGACCCTCTGTAATTAAAGGACTTTGTATATACCTGCAATAGTAGAATACACATAGGTTTAAAATATCATCCATTTCTACTGTACAATGTACAAATATAAAGACATTGTTTGTTACATATATTTCATAAAAGTATGTTATCTCATATATGTAAGGTCAATACATAATAGCACATCACAGAGACATCCCACATGGAATGTCAGTATGAGTAGCTGGAATAGGGTCAGGTCGACCCATTTCACAGGACACCTGACTTCCTCAGGACTTCTCAGACCTTTTTTGTATCCAAATGACATAATCTGTGATTTAAAACCAAAAATGAATAAAGTATCAAATTAAAATATAGCCACCATAAATAATAGCTACAACAATATACATACATAAAAGGTGTTGGTTCAACAAGATGCAGAGATGGAAAATTAGATCATTTTTATGTCCCTAAGGAAACTATTTTCACATCCATCAATGTGGAAGCACTATATTTGTGCACCCCACATGATAAGGGCCTCTCTAACATTGCCTCTTTTTTGGGAGAGAGAAGCACCTTGACAGCAGACTATAATGGTTTCATTCTGAAATTACGTACCTTTATTCTTACACATAATGTCTTTAAGTTTGATGGGTCCAACCACCCCCAAGTGCAAGGAGTTGCAATGGGGATTACCTGTGCTCCATCGTACGCTAACCTGTACCTGGGAAGGGTGGGAGTGAGAACATTTTGTGGCAGACCACCTATCCAATATAACTGTGCCACATTATATTGCGGTGCAGATATATCAATGACATTTTGATTTTTTTTGACAAGATCAAGCAAATTGTTGTTGCCTTAATCAAATGCATTTAACCTACATTTACATGTTCTTGGCATAGAAAATCACTATTTTTTTCAATCCATCATTTAAGACCCGGGTGGACTTGTAGGCACAAATCTATATTGCAAGGCAACAGCAATTCATTTCTTCATTTTGCAAGTGCCCATCCTTCACACATAATTAAAGCAATTTCCAAAGGACAATATGTAAGGGTAAGGTGAAATTGTTCAGATGATGAGGACTTTACGAGACAGGCAGGTTTATTACGTGGACACTTTGTAGATTGGGGCTATAGTGCACGTTCTTTATAGAAGGCCTATAGCTCATCTAAGAACAATTCACAGGATCCTTTACTTTATTAAGGTGATAGATGTCCTAGTTTACAGAAAGTGAGGTCCTATACTAAATGCAACAATTAGAATAATCTAATCAAATGTATTTTAAATACACTTTGGCATCTCCTATGTGTATTCTACTACAATGTCCCACTTTTTTTTGTTATGATATTTAAGGCTAAGGGATGAAACCTCCTCTGGTATATTGATTTTAGAAGGGTCACCACCTATATGTTTGCTTCAAACATATCCTATGACAGCTGACTGCCTCTTTGGACCCCCAAGAACTCCTAGATACCTAATCATTACCTAGACATTTACAAAAATACCCTACATTTAGATTGCTTGATAAGTGCATCCTCTCTGTGTGACAGTGCACCAACTTTTCATCACTTTGGTACCTACCTAAGCATTCCACCTTGAAGGGATGCAGTATATGTCAGACATATAGCCTTACTAAGCTGTCTCACTTATACAATGTATAACAATTCTGCTTTAATGCCTTTCTCTAATGCTTTTCAGGCAGAGCTATATTTGCCCAGACTTCAGTTTTATAGATACGAGCATCACAAGAATACTTTATGTTCCCAATTCTCCACCACCTTCTGGCAAATTATGCCATTCCGATTAGTAGAAGAAGTTTGTTCAGTGATATCTAGAGTATACGTATTCTTCTTTGGAGACCACTTATCATACAATGACCTACAAATAACACACAGTCTACAGATATAAGTTCAATTTCTGAAGAGCAATGGTCCTTTATTTTGGCAGAAATAGCTAGTGTTTCTCTAACCTCCCCCAGAGATGTAGCCAGCTGTTCTTAGATTATTGGACTTATATGGCCCTTGATAAACGATTTATAGCTGATTTATGCCCCAATATTGAAAGGCCTAAATGGCACATTGACACTGATTTTGTTTATATGTGTGGCATTTGTTGCATAAGAGATATTGAGCTTGTTTCTCACCAACATGCAGCCATGTCCTTTGCCTTTTAGGCTGTGTGAAGCAAATACTCCTCCCTCTATTAACCTTAGCTCTTTGGCTACCACTGTCCTAGGGCTTATGTCAGTGGCAGCAGTAGATTTTACACACACTTTTGGCTGCTACTTTATGGGAAAAAATATAAAGACCAAACCCAGGACAAATAGAAAAATACTTTTGTAGTAGCCCACCCACAATGCAAGGGTTAAATGCTTGTTAAGTCTAATGTTAGAGTGATAATGTGTAATACTTACCTTGTTCTTTGCTCCAGCATGATCCCTTCATCTGTGCAACCATATTCCTCATTTCATTTTGTAGAGCGAAAAACAATTTAAACTTTTATTTTTCAGATAAAAATAGAAGAAACATGGTATGCAATGCATTCATGTTAACTAAACCACGTCCCACGTTTAGCTTTGGAGGACAAAAAATTGGTGAATAAATATGGTACACACTGCACAGACATTATTTAAACAATCACTTGTAGGTCTTACCTGCTAAACTACACCACTCATTTAGCTTTTTAGCACAAAATGTTTCCTATCAAATTAGATGGAATATGGTATAAACGGCATTCGCTGTATTTTAACAACATCTTGTAGGCATTATTGACTAAGCCATATTCCTCGATTATATCTGTGTAGGAAACACAACGATTTAAAGTTTTATGTGTCAGATAAAAATAGAAGGGATATAGTATAAATTGCATGCACTGTATTTCAACACTCTCTTTTTGGTCAAATTGGCTAAAAAAATGCCCTCATTTAGCTTCGGAGGATAAAAAAAATGTAAATGTATTTTTTTTTTTCAGATTAAAATGGTACACATTGGGTATTCAGTATTTTAACAATTTTGTGTAGGCCTTATTTGCTAAACCACATCACTTATTTAGCTTTGGAGATGAAAAAAAATATTTTAAGTGTATGTTATTCATGCAAAAATAGAAGGAGAATGGCACACACTGCATACACGTTATTTCAACAAGTTTTTGTCATTCTCATTAGAGATTAGATGTTTCATACCAAAATAGAAGGAATAAGCAAACACTGAGTATATTTAATTTTTTCATAGAATAGGTTGATAGCTCTCTGGTTGATCCTGGTAAGATACCAAAGGTTCACCTTGCCTACCTCTAATATTCCCTAGTTTGTCTGAGTCTGAGCCTCAATATTTAGGACATGAGGTTGCCTTACTAAGGACATTGTGTATGAGTATGTTAAATCATTTTCCTAATCTTAGACTACCTTAGTGCATTTATTTTCAAGATGCAATTTTCTGTGTGACCCGATATATATGCTCAGAAAACTGTCTCTTTCATTCAGCCAGAATTTTATAATTAGGTCTTGTTTTCATATCACAGAGCTTTCTTAAGATACATGTTTAATTGCATGCAAATTTTCCCTAACCTTTCTTCTTGCACACTGACTTCAGTATGTCATTGCACTGTTTAACAATCTATATGACGGTCCTTCCCAAAAACATTTTGTATTTAAAAAATACAACTTAAATTACATTACAGAAGTGTCTTAGTGAGCCCTAGTGGTGTCTTTGTAATGAAGATAAGCTATAGTATAATAAAAATAACCTTGACCTCATTCTCCTTTTTAAAAAAATTGCATTTACCTAATATAATTATTATTAATAATAATTAATTATATTAGCCCCCAGAAAAAGTTAAGAAGTTAAAGCTCTTTTGGCTCCGAGCCAGCCACTCCCTGTACAGCCTTGCACTCCAGTGAGCACTAGAGTAGCAGAGCAAAACGTTGTTGACTGCAGTGAGGGACAGATCAGGCCAATTCTGAATCCATTTAGGTGAGTATAAATGTTTTTTTTTTAAATTCCTATACTTCTCTTTTAATTGTAAGTGTAAGTGTTGAAGGTCTTGCCTGACTGGAGTTCCATGGTCAAGTGATAGGGGGGAGCAACAAGGGAGCTGTAAGGATTGTGTGAGATCATTCTGAAAGTGTTCTGGTCCACAGAGGCCATTACTGTGCAACTAGAAGTAAACACCTGTAACACTAATTCTTGGGCTAGCTTCATGCTGCCAAAGCACAAAAAACTGTGTTGTATCAATGAAGAATGTGCTCCCTTTTGTTAAATGGGTCGACATGGACCTGCATCACTGGACTACATGATTGATAATAGATGTACCCCATACTTAATTGAAGAGGGGGGACGAGTATGTGGGGGACCCCTTAGCTTAAAGATGGGTTCCATATCCTAAACCCCCCCCACTGTTAGAGCCCCCACAGCCATCGAGCCTGGGTTGTGGGGAAGAGGCCCTTTTCCTCATCAACATGGATCAGGTATGGGATTTGGAACTTGATTTTGGGGGGGGGGGGTGGCACACCGTTTTTCTTTTTCTTTTTTTTGTGTGTGTGTGTACCCCCATTAATATCTATTGCAATTCCTCATTTAGGATAAGGGTCTGGTAGATAAAGGAAATCCCCAGCTGCATTGTTTATAAACAGAAGTAAGTGTCTAATGCTATCAAGTATTTAGGGCTTATTGATCCTTATAGATTAGTTCATGGTCCAATGTGGGGAATTCATTAAACAATCACTGAGAGGGATTCACTGCGTTAAGATGATATAATGATGTGTACATTGAGATGTAAATGTGTAGGGACTGTGTGACTAGTTTCTAATAATGTTATAACTGGACTGGACATCCTGTATTTGTGGATCAGCAGACCAACAGGTAAGCTGTTACTTGTAGTCTCACAGACAAGCCAATATGTTACTTGTAGGTCCTCCACTCTAACATGCAAAGCTGCTCTGTTTCTTGTAGTCCCACAACATGTTGTCACGCCTTGACCAAGAATCGATCCTGGAACCTGGTGTTCTGGGGTCAGGTTTCCTGCTTCTGAGCCACTGGGAGATTTATCTTGGTAGAGCCATGGGTTTCTTCTGTTTCATGATTTTGGACTCTGGCTCCACCCAGTGCCCAGCTGTAGGTAATCTCCTCATTTGTGAAAAATAGTGGTGTATCCTCGCGCTACTATGAGACCTGTATAATGTTAAGAGGTTGCTGCTGTACCTACTATATGACAGTATAGAAAGATAAAGCTTAGGAGGAGAATGATACTGCGCAGCCTCAGGTAATGTCCGTCTGTGCCAACCCTTTCAGTAATATAATACAAATGGTGAGATGTCTAAAAATATTCAGTGACAGTTCACTTCAAATGTAACTTATAAATATAAAACATTCAGCATAGTTGCATAAAATCTGTGACACATGGATATTCAATATAAAATATGCATCTTCAAAAAATTGATATTATCACGGTAAAACAGGTGTAAACATATAAGAATAAAAATGTGTATCAAAAAGTCCTTGTAACATAAATAAAGTGCTTGCACTGATATTTCAGTGACTTGTGCTCAGATAGTCCTTAGAAACATTCGTGCTCCAAACAGGTGAAGGATGCCTCTTTTGCAGGGGGGTAGATGTATTAACCCCAAAAGGATTCCTTTATAAAGTGCTTCAAGCGGGTAAGTGCTCATAGAATGCTCACCTCTATGGCTTGGTGAATGTGCACATCAAGGTATCTATTGCGGATTCCGTTCGGTCGTCCCACGCTCTCCTTGTTGCTGATCCTGATTTACACCAACGCTCATGCCATCCAATCAGTCGCTATCCTTTGAGTTGTATACGCTCAATACCACTCAGGAAGGGGGGAAGATAAAAAGGCTTCCATAGTGTAGTATTTAAAAGAGAATACTTTATTGTGTCCAAACAAAAGAATTTTCAACCAAAATATAAAAACAGCTGATCAAATAACACAGTGGCGTCTGAGCGCCTCTCACTGTGTGTCCAGCAAGCTAAACATCCTTCACCTGTTTGGAGCACGAATGTTTCTAAGGACTATCTGAGCACAAGTCACTGAAATATCACTACAAGCACTTTATTTATGTTACAAGGACTTTTTGATACACATTTTTATTCTTATATGTTTACACCTGTTTTACCGTGATAATATCAATTTTTTGAAGATGCATATTTTATATTGAATATCCATGTGTCACAGATTTTATGCACCTATGCTGAATGTTTTATATTTATAAGTTACATTTTAAGTGAACTGTCACTGAATATTTTTAGACATCTCACCATTTGTATTACATTACTGAAAGGGTTGGCACAGACGGACATTACCTGAGGCTGCGCAGTATCATTCTCCTCCTAAGCTTAATCTCCTCATTTAGTACCCTATAAATCCTCACTTCCCCTTCCTGTCTCTGCCCTAGTATAGGTTCCAGTTCCTGTGTGTTATTATACCAGATTGTTTGCTTGTTACTAATTTTGCTTGTTCCCGACTACGCTTTTCTATTGTCCTTTTATACTACGTTGACTGATTGTTGCCGAACCTTGCCTGTCCCTGACGCCGAATCTGATAACCCCTTGGATCTCGCCTGGATTTGCTACCAGCCCAACATTGGGTCACCCTTGGCTCCCAACGACACCCTCTACTAACCGTGAGTCATTTATTTCTTTGTTGTTACTTGATTCGGTCTGTTTGCACTTACCATAAAGGTCCCAGAATTCTGGCTGCAGGATCACAACAGTCCTCCACTTGATATCGGGACAAGACTACCGATCAGGAAACCGGAGTAACGGTTGGGGTTCCTGGCAGTCCTAACAGTATACCAGGGCCAGATGGACCTTCACAAGTTGGTTCATGCAGTCTCTCATCAGGGACAACTGGTGGGAGAACAGGCTAACCATGTGCAGTCAATGGAAGAGAAACCAGACGCTATCATGGCTATGTTGGCCTCTTTATCTCCTGCACATGGGTCCAGTCCCCCTGCACCTAGTGACCTAGGGGCTGGGGCTAGGGAACCTGTGGCCATGTCCATACCACTGGATCCTCCCGCTTCCAAAATCCCTCTCCAGGAGAAGTATGATGGTAACCCTGCAGATTGCAGGGGATTTCTCAACCATTGTCGGTTACATTTTAAAAATCAACCTGCTGTGTTTGCCTCTGCTCAAGCCAAGGTGACATTTATAATTTCCCTGCTCAAAGGCAGAGCATTGTCCTGAGTGTCACCTCTTCTTCTCGTCTCCAGTGCTCACTGACTATCCCACCTTCATGAAGACGTTTTAAAACATTTTTGACATTCCTGGCAGAGTGTCTGCAGCCGAGACCAGTATTCTTGACTTACGTCAGGGTAAACGCAGCATAGCATCCTATGCCATAGAATTCCGTACGCTAGTGGCAGAGACCAACTGGGACAGTATCGCTGCATTCTGTAGAAGGTTAGCAGAACGGATTAAGGACAAATGAATTTACCATGAGATGCCAGCGGGTCTAGAGTATCAACTTGTGTATCCTGATACATGGGGGTGGAAACATCATGCTTTCGGGCTGTTTTTCTGCAAAGGGACCAGGGTGACTGATCCGTGTAAAGGAAAGAATGAATGGGGCCATGTATTGTGAGATTTTGAGTAAAAACTTCCTTGCATCAGCAAGGGCATTGAAAATGAAACATGGTTGGGTCTTTCAGCATGACAATGATCCCAAACACACCGCCTGGGCAACAAAGGAGTGGCTTTGTAAGAAGCATTTCAAGGTCCTGGATTGGCCTAGCCAGTCTCCAGATCTCAACCACATAGAAAATCTTTGGAGAGAGTTGAAAATCCGTGTTGCCCAGCGTCAGCCCCAAAACATCTCTGCTGTAGAGGAGATCTGCATGGAGGAATGGGCCAAACTGCTAGCAACAGTGTGCAAAAACCTTGTGGAGACTTACAGAAAACGTTTGACCCCTGTCATTGCCAACAAAGGGTATATAACAAAGTATTGAGATGAACTTTTGTTATTGATCAAGTACTTATTTTCCATCATAATTTGCAAATAAATTCTTTAAAAATCAGACAATGTGATTTTCTGGATTTTTTTTCTCATTCTGTCTCTCATAGTTGACGTGTACCTATGATGAAAATGACAGGCCTCTCTCATGTTTTTAAGTGGGAGAACTTGCACAATTGATGGCTGACTAAATACTTTTTTGCCCCACTGTAACTTACATTCCGGGTACTAAGAACACCAAAGCCGATGCCCTGTCTCGGCAATTTCCTTGAGAGAGTCACCAAGCTCCCCCTGAACTTATCGCTCAACTGGATACTACCTTACAAATTAGCTTTTTGGCTGCTTAACCACTTCACAACTGGCCCATAGCCGATTGACGGCGGCAGGGCGGTTGCTTAACTCTGGGAGGACGTACATTGACGTCCTCCCAGAATCGCGCTTCCTGCCCGCTTTTCTCTCTCCTCTCTGCACCGATCGGTGCATTGCGAGAGGAAAGAGGGGGTAGGAAAGACGTGCTGCAGTCCTGTCACAGCACTGCTATGTGACAGGAATGTACCCCCACCATCCATCAATCACCCACCCAGCCATCATCACCCATTCATCCACCCCCACCCATGCTCACCCATCCATCCTCACCCAATCAATGCTCACCCATCCATCCATCCATCCATGCTCACCCATCCATCCATCCATCCATCCATTCATGCTCACCCATCCAGCCATGCATGCTCATCCATGCTCACTCAACCATCCATCCATGCTCACCCACCCAGCCGTGCTCATCCATCCATGCTCACCCACCCAGCTGTGCTCACCCACCCAGCCGTGCTCACCCATCCATAAATGCTCACCCATCCATCCATGCTCACCCACCCAGCCGTGCTCACCCAGCCATCCATCCATGCTCACCCACCCAGCTGTGCTCACCCACCCAGCCGTGCACACTCACCCATCCATCCATCCATGCTCATCCATCCATGCTCACCCATCCATCCATCCATCCATGCTCACCCATCCATCCATCCATCCATACTCACCCACCCAGCCGTGCTTACCCAGCCATCCATCCATGCTCACCCACCCAGCCGTGCTCACCCAGCCATCCATCCATGCTCTCCCAGCCAACCATCCATGCTCACCCATCCAGCTGTGCTCACCCATCCATCCATCCATGCTCACCCAGCCATCCATCCATGCTCACCCAGCCATCCATCCGTGGCTCACCCATCCCCATCCATGGCTCATTTGTGCCTCATTCATGCTCATCCATACCACATCAGTTCTCATCCGTGACACATCCATGCCACTACAGTGCCCATCCGTGCCACTACAGTGCCCATCCGTGCCACTCTACTGCTCATCCGTGCCACTACCCTGCCCATCTGTGCCACTACAGTGCCTATCCATGCCACCACAGTGCCTCACAATAGTGTAAAAGATGGTCAAATTAGATTCTAAATGTATGCCCCTAGAACACCTGACGGTGCTCCCTGCATGTTGGGCCTCTGTATGTGGTCAGGCTGTGTAAAAGTGTCACACATGTGGTATCGCCAAACTCGGGAGGAGTAGCAGAATATATTTTGGGGTGTCATTTTTGCTATGTACATGCTGTGTGTTAGAAATACTGTATAAATGGACAACTTTGTGTAAAAAAAAAGTGTTTTCATTTTCTTTCCACATTTTCCAAAAACTTGTGGAAAAAATGACATGTTCAAAAGACTCATTATGCCTCCTAGAATATACGTTGAGGTGTTTGCTTTCCAAAAAGGGGTCTTTTTTTGGGCGTTTCCATTGTCCTGGTGCTCCAGGACCTTCAAAAGTGCAAGAGGTAGTCAGGAAATTATGTGTGTAATTTATGCTCCTAGAACGCCTGAT
This sequence comes from Glandirana rugosa, assembly GCA_018402905.1. Classification (NCBI taxonomy): domain Eukaryota; kingdom Metazoa; phylum Chordata; class Amphibia; order Anura; family Ranidae; genus Glandirana; species Glandirana rugosa. Next base: position 49,326 of record BLSH010319107.1, on the reverse strand, counting down.
GGCGCTCCCTGCATGTTGGGCCTCTGTATGTGGCCAGGCTGTGTAAAAGACTCACACGTGTGGTCTTGCCATACTCAGGAGGAGTAGTAGAATGTATTTTGGGGTGTAATTTGTGGTATGTATATGCTGGGTGTGAGAAATAACCCGTTAACATATGACAATTTTTGAAAAAAAAAAATCTTCATTTTGCAAAGAATTGTGGGAAAAAATTACAACTTCAAAAAATTCACCATGCCTCTTACTAAATGCCTTGGGATGTCTAGTTTCCAAGAAGGGGTCATTTGGGGGGTATTTGTACTTTCCTGGCTTGCTAGGGTCTCAGGAAATGAGATAGGCCATCAGTACATCAGGTGTGATCAATTTTCAGTGATTGGCACCATAGCTTGCAGACTCTATAACCTTCACAAAGACCAAATAATATACACTAATTTGTTTTTTTTCTTTATCAAAGTTATGTAGCAGTATAAATTTTGGGCAAAATTTATGAAGAAAAATTACTAATTTACAAAATTTTATAACAGAAACGAAGAAAAATTCTTTTTTTTACAAATTTTCGGTCTTTTTTTAATTATAGCGCAAAAAATAAAAAACCCAGCGATGATTAAATACCACCAAAAGAAAGCCCTGTTTGTGTGAAAAAAGGGCGCAAATTTCATATGGGTACAGTATTGCATGACTGAGTAATTGCCATTCAAAGTGTGAGAGCGCTGAATGCTGAAAATTGGTCTGGTTGTTAAGGGGGTTTAAGTGCCCAGTGGTTAAGTGGTTAATCCTGGGCACCTACTAATATTTCGGTTCTGACCAATACTTTGTATGTTCCTCCTTAATTAAGTAAAGAAGTTTTGCACTGGGCCCATGGACAAAAGATTTCTGGACATCCTGGTATCAAACAAACCTTCTTAGCCCTGAAGCCTTTGGTTTGGTGGCCTACCCTGAAGAGGGATGTTGTAGCCTTTGTTACAGCTTGTACTATTTGTGAGACTATCAAGATGCCTTGATCTGTTCCCCAAAGCCTGTTACAACCTTTGTGCATTCCTTGTGCTCCCTGAACTCATATTAGCATGGATTTTATTGTGGACCTGCCTGCCTCCAGAGAGAATACCGTCACCCGGGTCCTAGTAGACAGATTTTTGACGTTAGCACACTTCGTTCCTATGCCGGCCCTGTGCCTTCAGCCCCAACCTTGGCTCTTTCCTTTATTGAAAATCGTCCGTTTACATGGGATTCCAGTCGATATTGTTAGCGACAGAGGGCCGCAATTCATATCTGCGTTCTGGAGAGCTGTTTGCAAACATCTGGGAATTAAGAATTACCAGTCTTCTGGATTCCACCCCCAAACTAATGGCCAGACTGAGAGAGTTAATCAAGATTTGGAGACCTACTTAAGGGCTTATTTTAATGCTGAACATAATAACTGGAATGAGATGTTACCTCTAGCTGAGTTAGCTCACAATTCACTATGGCACACCGCTTTGAAATGTTCTCCATTCCAAGCTGCCTTTGGGTATCAACCCAAAGTTCTTCCCTTCCAATCCTCTCTGGTAGAGGTACCTGCAGCAGCCAACATGGTGACCAGGTTAACCAAACACAGGAGGCACATAAGAAAGGGTCTTCTTCAGTCTGTTTCCAAATATAAGGCCTCACAGAAGACCTGCCCCCCATTATAATCTCAATCAACTAGTATGGTTGTTCACTAAAAACTTCAAATTGAGACAACCCTCTTCCAAATTAGGTCCTAGATATGTTGGACCTTTTTGCATTATTCGTCAGGTCAACCCTGTGACCTATGAACTTTACTTGCCCCCACATCTTCGTATTCCCAATATCTTTTATGTCTTCCTGCTAAAACCCTTTTACAAGATTAGGTTTTTTCTACCCTCAAGACGTCCCTCTCCAGTCTTGGTTGATGACCATCAGGAATATGAAATTAGTAAGATTCTAGATTCCTGACATAAGGGTAGACAGTTACAGTATCTGGTGGACTGGAAGGGCTACTCTATTGCTGAGAGGACTTGGGTACCTTCTCGTGATGTGCATGCCCCACAGCCGGTCCGGTTGTTCCATGATCCTTCCAAGCCCAAATAGTCCAAGGACATCTTTGTGTGAGGGGTACTGTCAAGGCTTGACCAGGAATTGATCCTGGGACCTGGTGTTCTGGGGTCGGGTTTCCTGCTTCTGAGCCACTGGGAGATTTATCTTGGTAGAGCCCTGGGTTTCTTCTGTTTCATGATTTTGGACTCTGGCTCCACCCAGTGCCCAGCTGTAGGTAATCTCCTCATTTAGTACCCTATAAATCCTCACCTCCTCTTCCTGTCTCTATCCTAGTATAGGTCCCAGTTCCTGCTTGTTGTTATACCAGATTGTTTGCTTGTTACTAACTTTGCTTGTTCCCGCCTACGTTTTCGATTGCCCTCTTGTACTATGTTGACTGATTGATGGTGAACCTTGCCTGTCCCTGTACCTATCTGGTAACCCCTTGGATCTCCACCTTGATTTGCTACCGCACTGACACTGGGTCACCCTTGGCTCCCAACTACACCCTCTGCTAACAGCGAGTCATTTATTTCTTTGTTCCTTGATTTGGTCTGTTTGTACTTACCATAGAGGTCCCAGAATTCTGGCTGCAGGACCACAACCGTCCTCCACCTGATACCAGGATAACAAGTCAGGAAACCGGAGTGACGGTTGGGGTTCCTGGCAGTCCTAACACATGTGCTCTGTTCTTACCTTGTTCCAGCGCAGGACTGAGTATAATTGGCATCAACCAGTCTCAGCTGCTGACTAATATAATCAGTTACAGGTTTAGTCCCTGCCTAGTCTGACCATCTGTCTATTAGTCATGCTGCAGCCGATCAGAGTGGCACCCTTTTCCTCCTGTTGGGCTGCAGCCCATGATAAAGGCTTCCACCTCTTGCCTTACCTATTTAAACTCAGTGCACCTCTTGACTTACTGCTATAGCAACAATTTTGCAAGCTAGCTGCTTAACCGCATACCTGCCTGTTATCCTCTATCAGTTGCTGTGTACTGACCTCTGACTTTGTTTCCTGGCTATCTGAGTACACCACCTACCCTCACCCTTGGATTCATTCCTAGCTATCTGCATTTGCTAGCTGCCCTGACCCTTGGCTTTGTTCCTGTCTATCCAGGTCTGCTATCTGCTATGACCCTTGGCTTCATTCCTGATTACCCAAGTCTGCTGCAGGACTGGAACTCTGACTTCTACCTTCCTTACTGTTTCAGCAACCAGCTCCAACCTCTGGACTGTCACTGTAGAGTACCTTCCTGTGCATTTAACTGCATAAAACCAGGCCAAACCATTCCTGGACACACACATTTCTTGTTTCTCTAAACACAGCTAGAATGAATGCATCTAAATGCTGCAGAACTGCTAGCATGCATTCTTCCAAAGAAAAGCATTACATGCTTCCAGTTATGTTTAGAAATAAGTTCCAAATGCATCTGGGCACATGTATTTTGATGCCCATGTGTATGAGACTATACATGTTTGTTTTTTACATTAAAAAACATTAAAGAGGAAATATTCTTGTGAATCAATAAACAGAGTTTAAGCACTTTTAGTATGCTGAATTTAATTTACAAACTTTTTTTTATTAGGAAAAAAAAGGCAACGTGGTGGTACAAAGAAGAACATTGATTGCAATGACATAATAATGTATTAGAGAACTTAGAAGTGAGAGCAATTTACATTACATTAAGTTACAATAGAAAGTCCTGAGGTAAGTATCTAAACATAGTAATTGGTTGCCTAAAGATGGACTTTGCAGTAATTAAAGCGCAGGAAAAAAGCACATCAGTCAAATATTCCATTATGGGTGAACCAAAGGGACCATTTTTTTGTCATAGAATGGTAAGGTATGGAATATGGAGTGATATATTTTCTCAACCTTGCAAATGGAGTCTATCCTGAGTTTGATTTGTATCAAGGGAATATCCCTAGATTTCCAATGTAGGGCTATGGACCAGAGATGGTGTGAAAAAGCCTCATTTCACTTTTAGTGGCATCCATAATAAAGGTGAACAATAAGCATTGTGGAGGGGTAAGTGTGACCTGGTTCTCCCTAACCCTGGAGGTGAAGGAGTCAAGTCTCCTCCAAATGGGGGTTATATAGGGGCAATCCCAGAATATGTGAAAGGACCTAGAGGAATCACATCCTCGGAAACAGAGTGGTGATAATGAGGGAACAATTGCATGCAATCTAAGGGGTGTATAGTACCACCTTGTTTGAAGTTTAAGGGAGGTCTCTCTAATACTAAGGGCTTTGGTGCTCTTAAGGTTATCTATACAGGAGTTCCAGTCTAGGGAACCTTGTTCCAACAAGCATTATATTTCCCATTTCTCTCTGTATGGGAGTGTACCCCTTAATAGTTGGTTATTTAAATATGAGTATATGCTCAGAGCTTTACCTCTAGGATCATTGAGCATATTTGTTCATAAAGGGAGGGTGTAGAATTAGTATCAATTCTAAAGTTGTGATGATATCACGTGTGAGACACACAAAAGTCATGATATCACGCATGAGACGCAAGGCTGACTCCATCTTGGAAGGAAACTCCATTTTGTAAGCACAAATGGCTGCTAAGTTTGTTTAAAACACTGTCAGTTCTTGAGCTGAACTCCTCACACCCCCTCCCTTCCTGGCCAGATTGACTTTAAAAGGGGCCATTTGGTTCTGGTATGTGACCAGTCAATGAGAGAGGCCTGTCTGTTTATTATAACAGTATTTGAACGGCCCCACCCCTTGTCAGCCAGAGAAAAAGGGATGCTAAGACCAATTGTCAGTTCCCAATTTCCATCAACGAAGCAACATCAGAGAACCAGGGAATCATCTTTGACACTGATTAGTCACGGACATTTCAAACGCAAGTACTTTCAGTCTGTTCTTTGTTGCTGTCATTTTTGTCTCATTACTTTGTAACCTTCTTTATATTTTCCTGTAAATATTTTACTGCACCTAAAATGTGACCTTTTCATTATTAAACCTTATTCTGAAAAGTGTTAACCTTATCCCTAAAGTTCTTAATGCAACTATTATGAATCTGTTCCTTTTGAAGAGTGCTACTGTTTTTAAAATAACACATCTGGATATAACTGTCTGCGGTAACAGCGTGTGTTACAGGTGGTTATTCTGAAATACTGGTATTGCTAAAATTCTGAGTTCCTCTTACTCAGTTCCGAAAGTAGAGGTGGTGGCAGAGAAAGGTATTGAGCTGGGAGATATCTGCCACTGAGGTACTCCTATTCCACAGTAGGCCTGGGAGAAAAAGCGAGCAAACTGATGCAGCCTCAAATTTAACCCAAGGAATCTTGGAATTAGGTATATGCCATTGGGCCATCTGAGAGTATCTCAAGGCTAAGTAATAATGCCACAGGCCCAACCCCCCCCCCCCTGAATTTGTAGAGGTGTATAGTATTGCACAAGGGAATCTAGGGGGGAAGCCTGCCCAAATAAATGTATTCAAATCTCTCTGAAAGGCTGACACATATGTTTTTGTGATTCTAACAGGGAGGGCCCGAAATAAGTATAAAGGTTTGGGGAGGATAGTCATTTTGGCTGCAATTATTCTGCCCAGAAATTAAATATGATACGACTGCCAGGTTTTTAAATTTTGTCTAAGCCTAGATAGCATAGGAGGGTAGTTTTTAAGGAAAACGGATTGTAGGTTAGGTGTGAGATACTCCCAGGTATGGCATAACTGAATGGGTCCATTGAAGGGGAAAGAAGGCTTTAAGGGACTAAGATTGAGGTTCAGGGATTTTGATTGGCATTCCTGTGGATTTCGCAAGATTGATATTCAAAATTTATAGTTTTGAAAAATCGTCTAGTGTATGGAGCAAATTGGGGAGAGATATAGTGGAGTTGGAGATGAATAGAAGCAAGTCATCTGTGTACATACTCAACTTATATTGAGAGGTACCCTTTATATAGCCAGCGATATCAGGATGTCTTAAGATGGCAATAGCCAGAGGCTCTATGACCAGAGCAAATAATAAGGGGGAACATGGACACCCCTGTCTAGTGCCTCTATCCAGTTTTAAAAAAATTGAATTATTAACTGGTATACAGATCCTCATTTGAGGGTTTGTATATAGGGCCTTAAAAGAGTGGAAAAATTCCCCATGGAGACCAAATCTCTGTAGCACCATTACAAGGTACTCCCAGGACACACTATCAAAAGCTTTGTGGATGTCTAAGCTTAACAGAAGAAGGGGGGATGAGGTGCGGTTGGCATCCCGTATAATATTAGCTGCAAGTCTGATATTGTTGGTAATATGTCTATCCGGGATGCATCTAGGGGATATTAATCTAGGGATTACTGTAGTTAATCTGTCAGCTAGCAACCTACTAAAGATCTTAAAGTCATTGTTCATGACCAAAATAGGTCTATAATTGGCAGGATCCAGGTGGTCCTTGCCAGGTTTAGGGATCAATGAAATGCTTGCCAAGAGCATCCCATCAGGGAATTGCCAGCACACAATTAAATATGGTTAGTGTAGGGGATAATTGATTTGTGAATTGTTTATAATAAAAGGCAGAATAGCCACCTGGACCTGGGTCCTTGCCTGTTTTAAGGGATTTAATTAATTATACATCTAATTTCATCCTCTGTGCAAGGAGCATTTAATGTATCCCGTTGGGCTTGGGTTAGTGATGGGATGGGGAGATATTCTAGCCAAACCCAAGAAGCCGCAGAGATAGGGTTGTTTGGGGCAGAGAGCAGATTACTATAACATGTTTTAAAGATGTCTGTGACCTCCAAGGGAAGTGAGGCAAAAGGAGAACATATAATCCAATTTCCCATTTTTTAGATTGTATAGTGGTAAGTATAGATGGGTCCTGGGTATGATGGTATGTTTTATAGAGTCCCTCCAGTTCTTGGGTGAGAGAGGATAGATGACCATCTAGCTTTATTGTTATCAGACGCTAGTTTAATTAGGTGGCCTCTGAGGACAGCTTCTTGGGCCATCCAAAGAGTGGTGATTGGGGTGTCTGGTGTGGTGTTTAGTCTAAAATATTCATCTATGTGTCCGCCTATAGTTGCCTGTGTACCCGGGTCTGCGAGCAGTGACTCATTGAGTCTCCAGGAGTAGGAGGTGTTAGAAAGGCCAATCATTGTGGTCGTAAATGACACTATGTGGTGGTCTGACCAGGGGCAAATATGGATAGATGCATCCTGAGAATTAGAATAATCGGGGAACATGGGGGGTGGGAAGAATGGGTATAATCCCGTGCCCCAGCGTTAAGTGCTCTCCAGGAATCAATGAGTTTAAGTGAACTTAGTTGTTTGACCACAGATTTAGAAAAGGTGCCTGATCTGTTACTGGGTTTGTTTCTGTCCAGGGCTGGCTGAGAGAGACGATTAAAATTGCCTCCTAAAATCATATGTGTGGAGTAGTATTTTTGTAGTACTTCAAAGAAATCCCGGAAAAAAGGGAATTGGCTGTCATTGGGAGCATCGATATTTGCAATAGTTAATTCATGGCCAGACAGACTACCCTTTAAGATGAGATATCTACTTTCTTTATCTTTGTATACCTGGTGAATTTGGAAAGGCAAGGAGTGATGGAGAAGGATGGCAGCCCCCCAGACCTTATTCGGTGCAAGCGTATAATAAGATTGGTTGTATGTTTTATGAAAGTATGATGGGTGGTTAGCTTGGGAAAAATGTATCTCCTGTAAGAGAACAATTTTAGCCCCTAAACGTTTATAGTGTAGAAATGCTTTGCAGCATTTATTGGGGGTGTTAAACCCCTGCACATTATGAGATATGCGTGTTATGGCCATACTCAGTTTTTTTTCTTCTGCCATCTGGACTATTATTTAGTTAAGTGATGATGTAAGTTCTCATATATAGGTCAGGGGGTCGCCAGCACTCCATCAAACCACAAGCCCAGGGTTGGGTTATGTCACTCAGCATTCTCAATAATGTCAAAGTACTTTGAGATATATAAAGAAAATGTGTACCACAAAAACGTGAAAAGAAAACCCAGTTAGATAGAAAAACCAAAGGTAAATGTAAAACATGATAGCTAAATAGCTATTGGGACCAGAGGATGGGAAATTCTCTGGTCTATCAACCAAAAAACTGAGATCTAGAGATCTCAAACTCAGCATACCCGAGCCAAACAGCATCCGACTAAAATGTCAACACCGATTGGCACAGGAGAAGTGAGTGGAGAATCTGCATGCGGACATAAGTGGGTTAGGCCTTTTGTCCTTAATAAAGCCGAACATGGGGTGAAAACATTCCCTCCCACCTTTCTCTTTGTGTTTTTTTTTGAGCTGGGTGTAGCTGCTCTTCTCCATGTCATGCATGTGCCCCCTAGTATGCTGTATTTAAAACAGCAGGGGCAACAGCCAGTTTGTCAAACTAACATCCTATCACTTAAAGTGGTTGTAAACTCTCTGTAGAAGAACAAAAAACATGCAAGACAAAGGCATAATGAGCTAGCATGCATTGCATACTAGCTCATTATAAAATACTTACCTTTGAACAAAGCTATTGCAGTGGTCACCGCACACCGCTGTGATCGGCAACATGCTTCTTCATAGTTTGGCGGCTCCATCCACTCACAGTGCGGGCTCCAGCACTGTGATTGGCCTGAGCCGCTGTTAGGTGTGAGTGTGAGACCGAGATGCTGGAGGGCTTCCCTTGCAGCTGCATGCGACGCTTCCTTGGAGATGGGGACAGGGAGAGCGGAGCCCAAAGTAGCATGGATCACCAGCTGCTATGATGTGAAGATCGGGTTCCAGGTGTGGATAATGCTTAGATTGATCATACCTGTAGGCTGGCGTGCTCTCCCTGCTAGGTGAGTCCAGGTAAGGGTTAAAGCTGAAGACTGAATCAGAGCACAAGCCAGGGATCATACACGGAGAATCAGTTCGAGCAGGTCGGTGGAGCAAGCAGAGTCATACACTGGGAGACAGATCTGTAGTGGAGTTGGTGAGCCAAGCCGGGTCATGCACTGGAGAGTAATCAGGAGGAGAATCTGTAAAACAAGCCAAGGGTCAACAGGAGAGTGGATTCACAGGTCAGAAGCAAGCCGGGTAGGTAATGTGAGATCAGGAACAAGAACACACAGGAATGCAGGTTAACAGGAAGCTGAGATAATCCAGCAAGGAACTGCTCTAGCAGGAAGCTTAAAAAGACCCGGAAGTACTGCCCACATCAGTCACATTGTGCACTGTGGCGGCCATGATTGTTTTGGGCAAATTGCCAGTCTCTCATTGGCTATCTCCCTGACAGTGCCCCCCCCCCAAGGGGCAGCCTCCGGAAGCCCAACTGGGCCCATTTCTCTGGATATCTGGCACAGAATTCCCGCACCAGTCTGGGAGCATGGATGTTACCCGCAGGTTCCCAAGAGTTCTCCTCCACCGGGTAACCTTTCCACTTGATGAGGAATTGGTTCTGTTTACCCCTCTTCCGGCAATCCAGAATGGTCTCCACTAGAGTTGAGCGGACACCTGGATGTTCGGGTTTGGTGGGTTTGGCCAAACTTCGCAAAAAAATTCCAGTTCGGCCCTGAACTTGACCCGAACTTGAGCCCGAGTCCCGAACCCCATTGAAGTCAATCGTGACCCGGACTTTTGGGCACTAAAATGGCTCTTAAAAAGTCCTGGAAAGGGCTAGAGGGTTGCAAAGGGAAGCAAAATGGGGGTAAGAGTAGGATAAGTGCCCTGCAAACAAAATTTGGATAGGGAAATAACTTAAAATCACATAAAAAAAATAAAATGGAGGAGGAGGAGGTAGCCAACCAGCAATGTAGATGCACTTTTTATTTTTGTGCAAGAAATGCACCGCTGGCCGCAAATGTAGTATTTAGAATTTTTTTTTTTTTTTTACCAGCAATGTAGACATACTTTTTATTTTTGTGCAAGAAATGCACCGCTGGCCGCAAATGTAGTATTTAGAATATATATATATTTTTTTAAACCAGCAATGTAGAAGCACTTTTTATTTTTGTGCAAGAAATGCACCGCTGGCAGCAAATGTAGTATTTAGAATATTTTTTTTTTTAAACCAGCAATGTAGATGCACTTTTTATTTTTGTGCAAGAAATGCCCCGCTGGCCACAAATGTAATATTTTGCACAAAAAAAAATGTTAATTTGTCTAACTGCAATGTAAAAAGGATTAAAACCGTAGTTTGCCCAAAAGGGAGTTTGCCTGGTTGTTGCATGTACAGAACTATTATAGGGAAATTCAGCACAAGGGAGCAAGGAGAGCAAATTGTTTTGAGAGAAGGAGCAAAAGCACCTTAAGTACTGCTCGAGGGTTTGATTAGTCCTCTCAGCTTGCCCATTGCTTTGGAGATGATAGGCCGAGGACAGGGAGACCTTTTTCGCCAAACTTTTGCAGAGACTCCTCCAAAATTTAGAAGTGAACTGGACACCTCTGTCCGATACAATGTTGTCAGGAAGACCATGTAGCCTGCATATCTCCTTGATGAAAAGGTTGGCTGTGTCTTTGGCTGAAGTGTGCCATTTTAGTTAAGCGATCTACCACTACACAGTTGGTTGTGTGGCCCTCCGATGGTGGTAGATTAACTATAAAGTCCATTGAGACTTGTTACCATGGCTGCTCAGGAGTTGGTAAAGGCCTTAGTAGACCCCAAGCTCTGGCGTTGGGCCCCTTATGGTGTTGGCAGACAGCACAAGACTCCACATAGTTCTTGCAGTCCTTCAAGGTAGACCACCAAAAAGATCCCTGGAGAATCTTAAATGTCTTCCGCACCCTGAAATGTCCAGCCAAAGGATGGTCACTAAAGGTCTTAAGGGTCTGTAGCCTGACCTGCTGTGGGACAAAGATCTTTCCTGAGTGCCATAGAAAACCTCTCTGCTTTGTCAGAGGAACAGCATCAGGATCTGGGCACTGGGCAGAGGCTTGTTTACTAGAGGCTTTTATATCCTGAACAAGAAGCAAAAAGTTTTGTTTAGACAGGATTGTGTCTGGTACTGTCACCAATGGGGTATCCAGGAACATTCTGGATAAGGCGTCTGCCTTGCTAGTCTTTGACCCCGGCCTGAAGGTTAAGTGAAAATTGAATCTAGGAAAAAAAAGTGCCCAGCGAGCTTGTCGAGGTCTTAGATGTTTAGCAGTTCGGTGGTACTCCAAATTTTTGTGATCAGTGAAGATCATAATAGGGTGCGCCGCCCCTTCCAGGAGGTACCTCTATTCTTCCAGAGCAATCTTGATGACCAGGAGCTCTCGATCCCCTACATCATAATTCCTCTCTGACTGGCTCATTTTACGTGAAGAGAAGGTCACAGGGTGCAGTAGTGCTTTGGGCCCCTGGTGCTGAGAAAGGACTGCACCGGTGGCGACCTCCGAGGCATCAACCTCCAGTACAATAGGTAAGGCAGGGCCAGGATGCTGTAGAACCAGAGCCGCAGTAAACAGCCCTTTCAATTTCTCCAAGGCATCTTGAGCATCTGGTGACCACTGAAACCATGCATGCTGGCGGGTTACTTGGGTGATGGGTGCAATTATCGTGGAAAAGTTCTTTATAAACCTTCTATAAAAATTTGCATGGCCCACAAACCTTCGTACTCCTTTCTTATCTACTGGAGCCGGCCAGTCTAGGATTGCCTTGGCCTTCTGTGGGTCCATGTAAATTCCATTTGTTGAGATAATGAGACCTAGGAATTGTATGGAACTTTACATAAAGTCCATGATTTCTCAAGGTGGATAAGACCTTCTTGACCTACTCTATGGAGCTCTAGAGTGGCAGAAAAGATGAGTATGTCATCCAGATAGACAAAGTGGTCTAAGAAAAATGTTGTTCACTAGATGCTGGAACGTGGCTGGTGCATTACAGAGGCCGAACGGCATCACCAGGTAATGAAAGTGCCCGAAACGTGTCCTGAACGCCGTTTTCCACTCATCACCCTCGCGGATGCAAATTAAATTGTAGGCTCCATGTAGGTCTAGCTTCGAGAAGATACAGGCGTTATGTAACCTCTGAAACAACTTTGGAATAAGAGGCAGCGGGTAGCAATTTTTGATGGTTATTTTGTAGACACTCCAGTAGACATCCTATGACGAAACATGTAGGGCAGCGCCATACCTCACACGTCACTTCCAGTAGCTCGTTGGAATGCAGACAACATGGCAGACTTCCTGGGACTTCTTCTGATTACATGCCCGAACGTTCGTCTCAAATGTGAGTGTGAAAAACTGTTTTACTAGCGATTAAAACTTTTGAAACATATTGCACGAGATACCACTTCCTTTTTTACATGCCCTGACTACAGGGGGAGACGACCGGCTTGAAAGGATTACCATAAGAGTTCTGACCTCTATGCGAGCACCCCCTAGTAGGGACTACGGTCTGGTGAGTGCGTTTTACATAGGGGAGCACGGATTGAGGCACCTGGAATGAATAGAGTGAATTGATGTCACTATACAACATATTTAGCAGGATATCCAGCGAACTGTTTTGAAGCACATTGGAATAAGAGACTGTTGTTTTGGCACGGTTAAAGTCACAGGTTTTGGTCACCAATTTTATCCATTATTATTGGACCCACGATAGGGGAATATCATTTGGAATACCACTTTGTGCACTTGTGCAGTTCACCATATTGCTTGCCTATCTTATTTTAATATTTGGAATGCATGTGAAATATTGTTATAATTGCAAGAATATTTAACCACGCAGTTTATTGTTGAGAACATCCTTGTTATTGATTTAATACCACACTTTGACACACATCATGTGCCTTCACGTAGTATTTACTAACTAATCCAGCCACTTACAGCACAATTTGTACGGAATCGTAATTTTATTTTTTATTTTAATTTAATTTCATTTCTTTTTTATAATTTCACACATTTGTATTTACTATTTAATCTTCAATATTTTCTTATTCCTTATCAGCATTTCATCACTTTACTCTCCCTTGTAACCATTTTCAGGAATTATTATACCTTTCATTAGGAGTACCACCTTTAGAGGAGTACCCCTATTTATTCACATATTATATATTAGTCTGCAATATATTTACTCATCCTAACCTATACCAAAATAGATATTATAAAATTATTTTGGAATATTTGAACCCATTGGACATCAGAGCAGTGCCATACCCACCAAATAACCAAATACACTGAGAGCTAGATCTGTAGTGGAGTCAGTAAGCCAAGCCGGGGTCATGCACTGGAGAGTAATCAGGAGGAGAGTAGGTAAAACAAGCCAAGGGTCAACAGGAGAGCGGATTAACAGGTCAGAAGCAAGCCGGGTAGGTAACGTGAGATCAGGAACAAGAACACACAGGAACGTAGGTTAACAGGAAGCTGAGATAATCCAGCAAGGAACTGCCCACATCAGTCACATTGTGCACTGTGGCGGCCATGATTGTTTTGGGTGAATTGCCTCTCATTGGCCATCTCCCTGACAGCTGCGCTGACGTCACGCCCGCGCATGCACGTGGGAGTGGCTGGTTACGGTACATTAACTAAAGAAATGGCACATGCAGATACATGGAATATCTCCTAAACTGTGCAAGTTTAGGAAATATTCCTGGGACCTACAGGTAAGCCTTATTATAGGCTTACTTGTAGTTTAAAGTGGTTGTACAGAGTTTACAACCACTTTAAGGTCACAAATGTTGCAGCGGATGCATTATTGTTAGTTGGGGAAAGGGGGAAAGGGTAGAGTTAGGAGGAGGAGAGCCGGACTTATGCTGCATCATTCATATGTTGAGCCATGTGTTTCCTCAAGCATGGGGTACCCAAATGACTGTCACATTTAACACACTTCAGGCAGCATCTGCAAAGCACTACAGTGTAGTCAGCAGATGTGTTAAAAAGTCCCAGACAGCTGTGCTTTGTGGAACTGCCTGGAGATAGCAGCAGTCTGTACCTGTGGAATAGGACAGCTGCTTCCTCTGCTCTTCTGCAAGCTGCCCCTGCCTCTGGAAAACATCTTGTCTCTCTGTTATGCTGTTCCCTCACTTTCCTCTTATAGTATAGTCTGCCACCTCATCAGCTCCACACACTTTATTGTTCAAGTTTACTTGGAAGTAAGCTGCAGCTGCAGGAATAGTATTGGCAATTGCTTCTCCAGGTCTGTTGTCCTCTCCCTTCATGGTCTTGATGTTCTCTTCTTCAACATCTGATAAAATCGATCCCTGTATATACTCCTGCAGAAAGCTACTCATGATGTTTTTTAACTAATTCCACTGACCTCTTCATGCCAGCTTTCTGGGTAATGGCAGGATTAACTGTAGCAGAGGAGGAAGAAAAGGGTGCAATTTACATCTGCTGATGTGCTTCTCTGTATCTGGGAGGAGAAGGATGATGAGGAAGGCTTAGTAATCCACTCTATAACTTACATGTAGCTGTATAGTTTACCCAAAGTCAAAAAGAAAAGAGAGATTGTCTGCCTTTCAATGGTGCAGCTCAATCAACACTTTGGCCTGCAGATGCAGATCCTGCTGCCTGCTACTAGCTACATGTGACAAATCCTTGTCACTCCCTTTAGGCCTCACAGACATGATGAATACAGGGAATTGCCTAACTTCAGTGGCAGTTATGACATGGGATTGTGGTGATTTGGTTCACATCACAGTACCGCACCAGTATGCGGTGATATCACACTACCACCCCCCCCCAAAAAAAACCCCTATTAAAATGATGTAGAAATGAAATATATCACTCAAAAAAAAAACTAACGCACTAAACTGCAACCCTAAAACACTAAAAACTAAACAGCAACCACAAAATGCTAAAACTCAAAACTTATATATATATATATATATATATATATATTCTCTCCTCACAGGGGGGTCTGCACTGATTGATTATCCCCCTGAAGATGCCCACCCAGGACTACCAGGGATGTGCCCACCCAGGACCACCAGGTATGACAATCAATGCCCAATAGGGATAGCACTCAGTGCCCATCAGAGATCCCTGTCAGTGCCTCCTGATCATTGCTGCCTATCAGTGCCCCCCATGCCACTCATCAGTGCCCCCTATCAGTGCCACCTATTAGTGCCCATCAGTGCCCAGTGCCACCTATCAGTGCCCATTAGTGCCACCTATGTGTGCCCATCAGTGTCGCCTATCAGTGCCCATCAGTGCTGCATGTCAGTGCCACCTATCAGTGCCCATCAGTGCTGCTTATCAATGCCGACTATCAGTGCCCATCAGTGCTGCATATAAGTTCCTCATAATCAGTGCCCATCAGTTCTGCCTCATCATTGCCAATCAGTGAAGGAGAAAACTTACTTATTTACAAAGTTCTGTAACAGAAAGAAACTTTTTTTTTTAAATTTCTCTTTTTTTTATTTGTAGCACAAAAAAT
Organism: Glandirana rugosa; assembly: GCA_018402905.1. Taxonomy (NCBI): domain Eukaryota; kingdom Metazoa; phylum Chordata; class Amphibia; order Anura; family Ranidae; genus Glandirana; species Glandirana rugosa. The sequence continues at coordinate 33,995 of BLSH010319107.1, read as the reverse complement.
AAAAACCCCAATGGTTATCAAATACCACCAAAAGAAAGCTCTATTTGTGGGAAAAAATGATACAAATTTTGTTTGGGTACAGTGTAGCATGACCGTGCAATTGTTATTCAAAATGCAACAGCTCTGAAAGCTGAAAATTGGTCTGGACATAAAGGGGGGAAAGTGCTCGGTATTGAAGTGGTTAATAATTTCTCAGCATAGGGTATTTTGAGAAGTAATGTACTGGCTAAGGCTGGGTTCACACTATCCGACAAAAAAACGGTCCGACTTTGATCCTACTTTGCTGTGCGATTTACGGTCCTATATAGGGTCAAAGTCGGGATCCGACTTTGATCCCGACAATGCCAGGCACCTTGTGCTCTGGGGTTCTTGAAGGGGAACTTCATGCCAAATTTAAAAAAAAATGGCATGGAGTCCCCCTCCAGGAGCATACCAGGCCCTTTAGTCTGGTGTGGGTTTTAGGGGAACCCCCACGCCGAAAAAACAGCGTGGGGTCCCCCCCAAAATCCATACCAGACCCTTATCCGAGCATGCAGCCCGGAAGGCCAGGAAAGGGGGTGGGGATGAGCGAGCATCCCCCTCCTGGACCATACCAGGCCGCGTGCCCTCAACATGGGGAGTATGGGTGCTTTGGGGCAGGAGGGGCTCTGCGCCCCCCACCCCAAAGCACCTTGTCCCCATGTTGATGAGGACAAGAGCCTCTTCCCGACAACCCTGGCCGTTGGTTGTCGGGGTCTGCGGGCGGGGACTTATCGAAATCTGGAAGCCCCCTTTAACAAGGGAGCCACCAGATGCCGTCCCCCCACCCTATGTAAATGAGTATGGGGTACATCGTACCCCTACCCATTTACCTGGAAAGAAATATGTACAAAAAAACAGCACAGATTTTTTAAATATTTTATTAAATCCACTCCGGCGGTCTTCTCCCCTCTCTGGCTCTTCTTTCTTCTGCTCTTTTGCCGGTCTTCTCCGCTGTCCCCTTCCCTCTGTTCTTCCTCTTCTTCTCCTTCTTCTTCTTCCCATGTAGACACAACGCGATCTCCTTCAGGAATGCCCTCTCCGCTGTGTGCTGTACCTTATATTGGCATGGGGCGTGGCCACTAGATGGCATCACCTGAAGCCCCACCCCCATATGATGTCACTTCCTGGGCGGAGCTGTGCCATATGGGGGTGGGCTTCCAGGTGATGTCATCTGGTGGCCACGCCCCATGCCAATGTAAGGCACAGCACACAGTGGAGAGGGCATTCCTGAAGGAGATCGCGTTGTGTCAACATGGGAAGAAGGAGAAGAAGAGAGTAAGGACAGAGGGAAGGGGACAGCGGAGAAGACCGGCAAAAGAGCAGAAGACGCCGCAGAGAAGGAGAAGAAAGAAGACCCCTCAGAAGATGGAAGACCCCGCAAAAGAGCCGAAGAAAAAAGAGCCAGAGAGGGGAGAAGACCGCCGGAGCAGATTTAATAAAATATTTTAAAAAGCTGTGTGGTGTTTTTTTTGTACATATTTCTTTCCAGGTAAATGGGTAAGGGTACCCCATACTCATTTACACAGGGTGGGGGGGCCGGCATCTGGGGGCCTCCTTGTTAAAGGGGGCTTCCAGATTCCGATAAGTCCCAACCCGCAGACCCCGACAACCAACAGCCAGGGTTGTCGGGAAGAGGCCCTTGTCCTCATCAACATGGGGACAAGGTGCTTTGGGTGGGGGACACAGAGCCCCCCCCTGCCCCAAACCACCCATACTCCCCATGTTGAGGGCACGCGGCCTGGTATGGTCCAGGAGGGGGGGCGCTCGCTCATCCCCACCCCCTTCCCTGGCCTTCCGGGCTGCATGCTCGGATAAGGGTCTGGTATGGATTTTGGGGGGGATCCCACGCCGTTTTATCTGCATGGGGTTCCCCTTAAAATCTGTACCAGACCAAAGGGCCTGGTATGCTCCTGGAGGGGGACCCCATGCCATTTTTTTTTTTTTTTTTAAATATGGTGTGGAGTTCCCCTTCATGATCCCCAGAGCACAAGTCGCATGCCAAAGTCGGATCAGTGAAGACATTGATACGACTTTGATCCGACTTCAATGCCTTTCAATGGACTGAAGTAGGATCAAAGTCGGACAAAAGTAGTACAGGAACCTTTTTCAAAGTCGGTCCAACTTTGAAAAACACAAGTCGGAGCAGGTAAGACGGCTCTCTTAGGGAATCATGGTTTTTGTGACGTAATGCGACTTGTGCTCTTCATGTCGGTCAGAGAATCGGACTAGTGTGAACCCAGCCTAAGGTCTTAAACTAGTTAAACCCCTTTTTAGTATACATCATATACATAGGTGGAAAGGTCTGTCACAAAAAAAGCAACTATACTTTTCAGTCATGGTGGCAATTAATTTATAATCTGTTTTCTGGCCAACCTAGGGAGAATGAGCCATATTTGTGAGAGTTTGTGGGAGTTTTTGTCATCCTGACAATTTCTGTTCATACATTACATTTTGCATTTTTAATGTATCAGTTTATCATACAATGAGCAGTAGGCATGCATTTCTTTGGGAAATATGTATTGTGACAGTGCGAGGTTCTGTCACTGTGGAAATGGTCAGGAAAAGGACACAGGGTTTGCATGTTTACTGAGTTCTTGACTACAGAGTGTTAACTTTGAGTGGAGGAAACTGTTTTTGCAATCTTCTCTGAATTTTGATATTTCTGGATCGGGATAAATAGTGTGAAGATGTCAAAGCGCCTTTGGAGGGAAGAGATCTCCAACCTGGTGTCCAGATTTTGTGGAAGACCAGCAGAGTGTGTGCCCAGGTTCACACAGCTCTTATAATGATGGTCTGGTGAGAGTTGCAGGTGAAGTTAGAAGTGGGAATTGGAGTTGCAGTGGTTGTTGTATGGGGACAGCAGAGCTGGTGGTGCATTTCATAGACTACATCCCTGGTGTGCAAGACTTCTTGCCAAATGACTGAGAAAATCCAGACAGTTACATGGGCTTGTGAGAGCAAGAGAGGGTCTGAGAAGTAGAAAAAACTGAGGTGGTTAGCGGGTCCAGGAAGGCTGGATGACTTTTGGAGGTCTCTGAGAGATTAAGTGACGCCAGGGGGGCTGAACAATCCTGTTTGAGGCATGTACAGCAAGGAACTGTAAACTGAGGCTAAGTGAACCGGTTTATTAGCAGCAGTCATGCTGTCAAAGTGCAGCCACGTGACTTGGCATTTTTGTTGCTGCCATTATTTAATTATTGCTGGTGAAGGACCCCTGCTTGAGTAATCCATTTATGTTGGACTTTATTTTTGTCTTTTAATAAAAGTGAGCTACCAGGCCCTTAAATAAAATACAGACTGACATGAACTCACTTGGAAAAATGCATCTACTACTAGTGCTATGTGACCCCCATATCACAGCATGTTCTATAAATTATATTATAAATATCAACTGCCTTGCAACAATTCATATTGTTTGTTGCATAGTAATAATTCACACCCTATAAGGATGAAATTCCCCCTCAGCCCCCAAACCCCCCCTCCCCCCCCCCCCACACACACACTGGTCAGACTCTCGTCTACATTCAATTCTTTTTATACATTTAAGATTCTAGGCAATTTTTAATATGTTGTGTGGACATAACTAATAAACCATTATGCTTCATTCACTTAGCAATAGAAGTTGCTCTTTAACTTTGTTGTACGTGTTTTTTACTGTTCTTGTAATTTATGCAAAGTTACCCAAGTACTGTGAGCGGTACTTGCCAAGATGTGTGACTTATTGAAGAGTAAGGAAGAATGACTCTGTCAGCTAAGTCTGTGAAACATGACTAACTACAAAATGTCAAGAATCGTGCATGTAAAGCATCCTTTGATGGCAAGAAGTATTAAAAGAACAGACAAGAATCATCTTGTTGTACAATGATATCAGAGTAGAGGAAGACTGTATTAGCAATATAATGTTTTTCTAAAACAATCAGCATATCAGGTAGTACTATAAATGATTATTTAGTATACAATTATTTAAAATAATATGCAGGTTATGAAAAAATAAATATACCTAGAATATCTGCGTGATGATGAAAAAATGTCCATATGCATAATGAAAAAATATTAGTAGAGATCGGTCTGAACTGAACTTCGAGTCTTAGGCATTTGGAATAAATCTGATCTTTAGGGATGTTCGACAGGAGTTGATCTGATGAACATCCCATAATGTATTGCCAAAGTCTCAAGACTTTGGTCAGTGATGGTTTTTAACACAGTTGATCCCACACACTATTGGAAGGCCCAGAAGCCCTTTGTCAGTGTGTAGGGGTTTAGTATGAGGGACAGCTGACTGTATTAAATGTATTGTATACTACTACAGGTATACAATGCTATTTATCGAACTGTATCCAGTGCTGTTGTGACACGTTTATCTTAAAGACAGCCATTTTATGAATCTTTAGTAGGTTAGAGACTTTGCTTAATATTCTAGAAAGTTATGTTATCGTAATTTTTGAGAACTATACTTCTGCCCATCTAGGTGGAATGTACCTTTGCTTTTGGGCGTATGTATCTGTTATCTGTCTAAAGAATTACTCAGAATGTCAACCTTGTATAATCCTATACCAGTCTGTATTATGCTATACTGCACATATTTGTTTCACATTACAGCATAACAACCCACCTTATATTTTTAATAAACAGCCAGTCTACACAGAACGTAGACTGATTCTGTAAACGTACATTCAGTATATGCTGGCCTTTATGTATGACTCAGTTCTGTCAAGGCAATGCTGTGTGCTAAAACTGACACAGCAAATTGCAGTTTATGTGGCTAGGGAGAGTGAAGTGTAACCCCACCTACATTTATTGTGCTTTCATGTGTCCCAACAATCCTTCTTAAGACTATTTTTTTGTGTTTCAATAACAATTTAGTTACTGTGTTGCTGCTGTTCCCCTTTTTTTTGAGAGGGGGGGGGGGCATTTTTTGCTCTTTATTTTTCATTAACATTTACTTTTTTCTGCATTAGAAAAATGGTTGTATTTTGTTTGGAGTGTTTTGAGGTTTCTGTTTAGGTTTTTTTCTTTTTTTTGGGGGGGGGGGGGGGCTTGTCCTTCAGCTCTGTTTTACTTGTGTTTAATTTTGTTGGGGAGCTCCACATATTATAGTAGTGCAGTTTGGTCCACAAAAACACCAAAGTTTCCGATGTGTCCAAGCCTCATATCCCCCCATACAAATCTTGCCCTAGCTGCTCACAAAAAGAGAAAATAAGCCCCATGTTAACAACATCATGTCTGGGAAGCACAAAGGGAGAAGTGGTTCACCTGGAGCTATCAGGGGATGAGCAGCATTCATATTCAAAGGTCATGGCAGTGGTTTCAGTGTCTCAACTAGAGGAAGGTCACATGTGCCTTTCTTTTAAGGCAGTGGAAGTGCTTTACACCCAGATCATGCAGATGTAGTGATGGTGAGCTTCCTCCTCTGCCTCCCAGCCACAGAGTGGCTTTAAGTCATCAGCAGCTGCTAAGGGGTCATGTTCCACCCCCTCATGCAGATCTACACCTGCTTCTGCCCCACCAACTGGAACAGAGGAGTTGGCTGAGATATCTGAGCACAGTATGAGTTGCTGAAAGAGGATGCCAAACAAATAATTACTTCTGAGATTGAGGAGGAGAGCAATGGAAACATAGGAGGTGAAAACAAGCAGATATAACCAATTGGCACAAATGTTCCTGCAGCTACTGCCAAGTTGGATCCAGTGATGAGGAGTGAGGGGTGATTATGATGTCTCCAACTGTACTTGGGTGCCAGATATAGCAAATGAGGAAAGTGAAGGAGAGGCACAACATCAGCATGGTGTCATCCAGATTTATGTCACAGAGGAGTGGAGAGAGTAACTGTCCTATTCCTTCAGATGGCAGAGCTCCACAGGTGCAGGGTACTGTCATCCCTCAGTCTACTCCCCAGAGCTCAGCTGTGTGGTCCTTTTTTAACACATGTGCTGTTAACCACACAGTAGTCATTTTCAGTCTCTGCCTAAAATGTATCAAAACATGTTGTTGGCAATTTTCAGTCTCTGCCTAAAATGTATTGATGGCAATGCTATCGGTCATTTGGGTACCATGTGTATATGAAGGGACACATGACTTCTCATTACACTGCTCATTGGAGGCAGCACCTGAATTCTGGGCATCAGCAGGAAAAGGGCTACACTCCTCGTGGGCAAGCATAAGTCGCAAGCTTTCTCTGATTCTGCCAATCCCACCCTGCCATCTCTATGCAAGTTTTTCTGCCCCAACTGGTGGAAAAAAAGAAGTACATCCACAGCCACCCAATGCTTAGTGATTAGAGTTGAGCGAACTTCTAGAAGTCCGGGTTCTGCTGGCTCGGCCTAACTTCGGGACAAAGTCCGGGTTCGGGTCCGGACAGAACCCGAACTTTGTCCCGGACCCCGAACCCCATTGAAATCAATGGAGACCCGGACTTTTAGGTGTAAAATAGTCCTGGAATGTCCTAGAGGTCTGCAAAAGGAAGGAAATGTGGGTAAGGGTGGGACAAGTGACCTACAAAGAAATGGGGACAGGGAAATAACTTTAAATATTAAAAAAAAAAATAAAAACATAAAAAATGCAAAAATGGAGATCATCTTCAAAATGGGTCTGAAAAGTATTAATTAACATTAGAGGCCATAGAACTGTTCTAAAATCATCTTCAAACTGTGTCAAAAAAGTATAAATAAGCCGGGAGTACCCATATCACTGTTCTGCAAAATGTGTGTATCACTTTAAATGAAACCGGGAATCAGTGCACATCTCTTCTGCACAATTATTTCAAGTCTGTGTGTCACTTTAAATCATACCGTCAATCGTTGCACATCTTTTATTCACACTTCTTTTTAAAATGTGTGTATCACTTTAAATGAAAC
>BLSH010319107.1:7190-25902 GCA_018402905.1 Glandirana rugosa | reverse complement strand
GACTTGAAATAATTGTGCAGAAGAGATGTGCAATGATTGACGGTTTCATTTAAAGTGATACACACATTTTGCAGAACAGTGATATGGGTACTCCCAGCTTATTTATACTTTTTTGACACAGTTTGAAGATGATTTTAGAACAGTTCTATGGCCTCTAATGTTAATTAATACTTTTCAGACCCATTTTGAAGATGATCTCCATTTTTGCATTTTTTATGTTTTTAGTTTTTAAAAAATATTTAAAGTTATTTCCCTGTCCCCATTTCTTTGTAGGGCACTTGTCCCACCCTTACCCACATTTTCCTTCCTTTTGCAGACCTCTAGGACCTTCCTGGGCTTTTTTACAGCATTTTTAAGATTTTTCATTAAAATTACCAGAACCCCGGACCCGAACCCGGACTTTTTTTGAAAAGTCCGGGTCCGGGTCCTGGACACCCCAAAGTTCGGTACGGACCCGAACTTTACAGTCCGGGTTCGCTCAACTCTATTAGTGATTTAATGCCAGCTTGGCAATATTGCTGGCTTTTTTTATAGATTTCTGTCTATTCCAGATGGGGAATTTGACCCTCTTTCGTGGATTTGCGGCCTGTGCTATACCACAGTGGCAGGTTTCCAACCACTTTTTCTTTCCTCATAAGGCCATGCATGCCATCCAACGTCATATGGAAGTTAATGTTTCAACAATGCTGGGCCATATGGTCAGGAGGGTCCACCAAACCACAGACACATGGTCCAGCAGGTATAGGCAAGGACTGTATATATCTTTCATTGCCCACTGGTTAACTCTGCTGGCAGCCAGAAAGAATGCAGGATGGGGCACACCATTGGAGCTGGTTGTGCTGTTGCCCATCCTTACAACTGGTAGCAGTGACAGCACAGTTGGCTCCATATCCTCCTCCTCTTCATTGCCTCCTTTTCCAATAAATCATCTTCTGAGCTATCAATGCTCCATAAGCATTTACGGGGCTATACACTGCCTTAGGTAAAACAGTGACACTTTAGTTTTTTTTTACTAAAGGCAAATCCACTTTGCTCCACAAGTGCACTGCTAGTGTTCCACAAGTGCACTGCTAGTGCTCCACAAGTGCACTTGGAAGTGCAGTCGCTGTAGATCCGAGGCGGATATGAAAGGAAAATAAAAAACAGCATTTTTGCTCGTACATGATTGGATGATAAAATCAGCAGAGCTTCCCCTCATTTCAGATCTTATAGTCAGATCTACAGTGACTGCACTTCCAAGTGCACTTGTGGAGCACTAGCGGTGCACTTGTGGAGCAAAGTGGATTTGCTTTAGTAAATCAACAAGTGTTGTAGCTGTTATGCCTAGGGGACAGAAGCCACACTGGGGCAGACATTTTGTCAGTTTTGCAGGGTCAGACCCAGAGGTGGTTAATATCTGAGAATGGCACTAACGTGCTGTATGTCATTTGACAGGGAACATTCACACATGTGCCTTTCCTGGCACAAACCCTCAACCACATAGTGCAGTCTTTCCAGAATATATCTTTTACATAAAGCCAGGGTGTGTAGCAATTTCAAGCATTCACATCCAGCAAGTGTGTGACTGGGTGAAATTGAGCAGGAATTCTATCTGCTCAGACAGTGCCTGATATGTGATATGCCCTCTTGGTGGAACTCTATCTTGCCTATGCTGCAGCAGCTGCACATGCATCAGGAGTATAGAGGAATACCTGTGTGATTATGGCACAAGGAAAGGCTCGGAGGAGCTGGTGTTTTTCTCCCCATGTCAGTGGCTTCTCATACAGAATGCATGCCCCGTATTGCCACTATTTTAGAGAGGCAACTATAATGATGAACTGTGACAATGGTGGCATCAGAGTATCATTCCAGTAGTTTTCATGCTGTAGCAGACACTGCATGGAATTATAGTCAGGGCACTGGAGGCACAGCAAAAGGAGGAAGAGGAGGACCTTCTGAGGTTTCAGAGCCTGCTATACCCAGGCAGCATCTCTGTGAGGCATTAGCAGGTACAGAAGGAGCATGAAGAGGAGTGTGGTTGCTGGAGTGGCATTCACAAGGAGAACACAGAGCAGGTTTCCAGGGGTGGGTTTCAGTCCTTACAACCCCCATATGTTGTACATGGTCAGGGGAGGTAGCTGAGTAAATGTTGTCCTTAGCAATCCAGAAGACTTGGGTTACTCTGCCCTCAGTAACTTGTGGCAGATGGACTCTTTCATGCTCCAAAGTCTGCAAAAGGACCCTAGGATTTGTGAAATCATGAAGAGAGACCATTAATGATTGGCAAGCCTCTTGGATCCACTTTACAAGGGGAGAGTAGCAGATCTAACCCTGCCCTCAAAGAGAAAGCAAAAGGTGAAACACCTGGAGGACCCACTGAGGAGGAACCTGATAACCTTCTTTACAGGGGCTGGAAATATGAATTGGAACCTGCTTCCATATAAAGGAGGAACAGCAATTGGGGTGACTGCCTAAGTCAAGTGTTCAAAAGATTTCTCTCTACCCAGGGCTGTCCACTACCAGCAGCTATTGACAGTGACTGTATCATATGATGGGGAGTGCATGGGGTCAATGGGTGACACCTGTCCGATGGAGGACTCCTTTGATTAGTGGGCAATGAGGATGGACCACTGGCCTAACCATGCTCAGTATACAATTGAGCTTGCCTATAGTTCTGCTTTAAAGTAGTGTGGCGTAACAGATATTCTTTGAATGGAAACCACCATTTCTCATTCCTTAATGCTGATTTTGTTTTGTCCCAAAACTATATACTAATTCATTTTTCTTCAGCTGACCTGTATAATTTATAAACTGTTTCCAATAAATATAACGGTACGATTGAATATTCTGGGCTGAGCTGTGACTTCTCTGTACTTCCAAATTGCAATCCTATTTATAAGGATGATATTCTGTGCATGAAATATATACAATTTACAACCTTTCTATAAACATATACAGTATACCCATGAAATGTTGTTGTTAAAGTGGTAGTAAACCTAACCTGTACGTTTTTCACCATCTAAAGCATTATTACACAATTAACTAATTTCTCTGTGCAGAATTCTTCCTACCTTCTTAGTTTTCATGTAATCCATCCTTTTCTTTTCAATTATATCAACGGCGCATGCGCATTTTGTCAGATTTTTCTGGCATGATCTTCTTACCGGAAAGTCCTGCAATAATATGCTGGGGCTACGTAATTTCCTTTTTCCAGAGGCAGCTCCGAGATCCTGTGAGACTTCGTTCCCATTCACACACGTGAGCATAAGCAGGTCGGCTCGGATTCGTGGGGATATGGTTGCCATGGTAATCCGAAATGAAAACGAGGCTTGGCTGAATATTTACAGCGCATGCACGAGTTTATAGACCGGGGAAAGAAGAAAGGGCGGAAGTCCAGAGCGCATCGACAATACTTATTATGGCGGCGCCTGCACCCGGAAATAAGCAAAGGAATACACACAGAAAATAAAAATAAGAAACATGCGATGGGACTTGAATTAGCTGCACAATTGTTTACACTGATTTACTATAACTCCTTCTAAAAAATTCAGCTGATGAGGGTCAGAGCTTACTACCGCTTTAAGGTTGTATTAGAAATACTCTCTGCTATAAAAAAAGAAGATGATTCAGAGCAGCAGATCAGTGCCATTATAATTATAGTGTATTAAAAAAAAGAACAATCCCTTTGCTTATTTATAACTTAAATATGACTCCCCCCTGCTTCTGAAATGTAAAAAAGATGGGATTCAGTGCATTAAAACATCTTTTTTCCAGATGCAATCTACCTGCTCTATACATCAATGCTATTAGCCTGTACAGGAGGATTTATAGTTGCAATATACTTGCTCTCTCCCTCAGAAAAAAATGGCCTACCTGTAAATAAATACAAGCATAGAGTCAAATTTTCTTTATTTAGTCTGTGAAAAATCAAGCAAGATCATTGTTTGCTCAATCTCCTTCAGAATTTGTGGCCTTTTCAAAATAAAGCTTAAAAAATGTGGTGCAATTCTGTTCAATGTTTATGTTTTCAGTCTGATGTGGAAATGTCATATTTCCTTAGGCCTCATGCAAGGATGCTTTTTGACTGTTTTACAGCAGCTGTTTTCAACTGCAGACGTTTTTTTATGCAGTCAATAAACCCTCCATGTTATCCTATGTGTTCATGCACACATAGTCAGTTATCAGCTGTTTTTAGCAGTGATGTTTTTGAGCTGTAAAAAAAACCCCAAGGCCTGAGGGTTCTTTTGGGTGTTTTTCAGCTGTAAAAATGTTAAATTGCTCAAAAAATCCCAAAAACGCTGAAAAACGTCAATCCCCAACGTTTTTGGATGTTTTAGACCAATTAAAAAAAATAAATAAAAAAAAAGCTGGCCCTGTAAAAGCTGAAAACATCCCTGATAAGCTACTGACGTTTTTTGGTGCATGAAGCCTTAGTAGCATTGGCTCACAATATCTAATAATGAATTCTAGAAGTAGTTATCTTAGATGAACTCATGTGTAAGGAACCATCCGGGGCCATTGGCAGACCTATGCGCGGGTGCACTTAGTGTGTGCATGCGCCCCTGTGCGTTTGCGCGCGTTCACGTGTGTTTGTGTGCGTGCACACTCGTATATGCCGGAAATGGCGCCAAAGTCGGCCATTTAAGCTGCTAGCACCCTGCACTCAGTGCTGTCCATTCTACAGCATTCCGGTGCCTTGTGACCCCTGTGTTTACTCTGAGAAGACTTTCCTGTGTTTGTGGCTTTACTTGGACTTTGTTGCTTTCTGCCTGCCCTGACCCCCGGCCTGTCTACGACTATTCTTCTGCCTGATCCTCTTGTGCCTCTGCTGCCCGCACGTTGCCGACCCTGCCTGCACCTGACCATCCGCCTGCCTGCTCCTTCTGTACTGCTCCGCCAGCCTGTTACCGACCCTGACTGCACCACCATCCTTCTGCCAAGCACGAGCTTCAGTGGACCCTTACCTACCACCAGTGATCAAGTCCAGCCCTCATGCCCCCCCTGTGCTCCAGAACTCCCTGTCTACACTACCAGGGGTTCTCGAACCAGGGCCATAAGAGAGGTTGTCCCCTGCTTAAGTCAGACTCGTCCACCAGGTACGTGACATCATGCTATAGGAATGTCATTGTAAAGTGACTATATGGACAAGCCAGCCTACTCCTTTCCTTTCAGGAATGTATGCTTTATCCTTGAAAGGTAATTAGAGTTACAATCGGTCATTTACTCACAGTCACACACTAGTCCTGTATATATCACAGCCAAAATTTGTTAGAATTGTTCCATACCAAGGTTGCTTAAATGCATGTCCCTGTTGTGATCATTTGTGCCAGGCCACAATTAAAGATGGGGGGGGGGTCCCTTGCCAAAAGGGCATCTATAGCTAAGTTTTCTTGTTATATTTTCAAATATTATTACATTTGTTATCTTTATTTGTATCTGTTATTATTTAATTAAATACCTACAAGTGTTTGTGTGATTTCTTGTTGCACATCTCAAATAAAACCCCAAAAACTAACACTCACATGACTGTGATAAAACACAGTCGTACACAAAAAGTACCTATGTTTTGGTTCCAAATACATTATGCAAGTCCAAGCTCTCATCTTCAGTCTCTGAAATAAGACACTATTTTTTTCACATCCTTATGTAATGTGTTTGCTCTCTTACTCAAAAATTGTGGCCTATCTAAACAAGGCCTAAAAAGTATGGTTAAAAAGAGTTTTTCTTTATTTTCAAACTAAGACCAAAAGACATTATTTTTACAATTCTCCAGATGCAATATACCCACTCAGTTGTTTATAAATTACTGCCTGACCATACAGACTTAACCATTTGCCTACTGGGCACTTTTATCCCATTCCTGCCTAGTCCACTTTTCAGCTTTCAGCGCTGTCACCCTTTAAATAACAATTGCGCAGTCATGCAACACTGCACACTGTATGAGATTTCTATCATTTTTTCCACACAAATATAGCTTTCTTTTGGTGTATTTAATCACCACTGTTTTTTTTTTTTTTTTTGCTAAACAAACAAAAAAAGACTGAATGTTGGAAAAAAAAAACATTTTTCATAGTTTATTGCAAAATTTTGCAAACAGATAATTTTTCTCCTTCACTGATATGCGCTGGTGAGGCTGTACTGATTTGTACTGATGGGCATTGATGAGGCGGCACTGATAGGTGGCACTGATATACAGCACTGATAGGTGGCACTGATGGGCACTAATAGGCACTGGTAGGTGGCACTGATGGGCACTGATAAGCAGCACTGATAGATGACACTGATGAGGAGGCACTGATGGGCACTGACTGGCAGCACTGGTGGACATTGATTGACAGCACTGATGAGCACTGATTGGCAGCACTGGTGGGCACTGATGGACACTGATGAGGTGGCACTGCTGGGCACTGATAGGCAGCACTGATAAGCGGCACTGATAGGCACTGGTAGGTGGCACTGATATGAGGCACTGATGGACACTAATAGGCACTGGTAGGTGGCACTGATGGGCACTGATAGGCAGCACTTATAGGTGGCACTTATGAGGAGGCACTAATGTCACTGGTTGGCAGCACTGGTGGACATTGATTGGCAGCATTGATGAGCAGTAATTGACAGCACTGTTGGGCACTGATAGGCAGTGCTGGTGGGCACTGGTAGGATTGCACTGATAATCAGGACACTGATAATCAGTGCCCTTATTTTCAGTGTCAATGTTCCTTTAGCACAAGCTGGTTATCGGCTCTCTTGTCCTCTTCTCACACTGTCAGTGTGAGGAAAGGAAAGCTTATAACTGACATGTGTTTACATTGTGATCAGCTGTCATTGGACGCAGCTGTGATTGGCCCTGAGCCCCGATCATGGGAGGATGTACCTGAACACCCTACTAGCAAAGTAAGCCCATGCTGTAGCCTCTTTTGGCTCTAGCATGGGAAGCATGTGGTTAATATCTCTGGTGCAAATCTGTAATCTGTTTCCAATTTTAGTCTTCAAAACAAGACACTATTTTTTTTTATTTCTATGTGCAATGTGTTTGTTCTCTCTTTTAGTAATTGTGACTTATCCAATAAAGGCTTCAAAGTTGTTCTAAAAAATGTTGGAACAACAATGTTGATCACAAACCTATGGCCATGACTGGGGCCTTGCCTCATGATCATCAGCTTCTTTAACAACCTGGGGCTACCTGGGTTCACCCATGTTCCTCCACAGTAGCTTTGTACATCATTTTGTATCCTATCAACCTACTGTCCCAGATGAGTATCCTACCACTTGTTTAGTTTTTAATTTTTCTCTCTTTGTTATCTCCATTTCACAAATCCCCTTCATTTTACAGAGTGCTAAGCACCCTAACGCAGGTTCAAGACAGTACGTTAAGTGCTATTGAGATAAAATTTGCTTTTAAGCTAATTCATTCTGAAATAGACAAATTCGGCAGATATATTATCTTACATGCCTCCATCAATAACCGTACTATGACTATCGTTAACCTATACGCTCCAAATACCTGCCAAGCCCAGTTCTATAAAACCATTGTGGGGATACTAATACCCATCCGACAGTACCCCCTAATCTTATGTGGAGACTTCAACCAAATTGCAGACCCATCCTTTGATTCCTCCAACCCATCATGAAGACAATCCACTGCTCTCGCTTCTCTACTTCGATCTGAAGATCGATACGACCCATGGAGGTGCTTATATGGAACTGAAAAGGACTTCACTTTTTATTCGCACACGCAAAAGTCTTATTCCAGGATAGATACATGCATAAAGCACCTGGGCCCAATGGATTTAGTAGTGCATATTGCAAGCAGTTCTCCACGCTGCTATCCCCACATCTATGTAAATCTCTCAACTACACACTTTCCACAGGCACGATTCCCCAGGAAGCCCTTGAAGCAACCATTACTACCATCTCAAAACCTAGCAAACCAACTCATGACCCAGCCAGCTATAGACCCATTTCACTGCTAAATACTGACACAAAACTATATGCTAAGCTCTTGGCCACACGTATAGCCAATATCATTCCTCACTTGGTTCACCCAGACCAGGTGGGATTTGTGAATGGCAGGCAGGCATCCAAGAGCACCCGCCGATACATCGGCCTTACGCAAAACACCACCGAACACCTTCTCTGTTCATCTCCTTAGATGCAGAGAAGGCATTCGATAGAGTGGACTGGAATTTCTTAAAACTGGTCATAATGAAATTGGGCTTTTCTGGCCTGATCCTTGGGGATATAATGGCACTTTATTCCTCCCCTAGCAAAAAAGTTATGAACTCAGGCATTCTCTCTGATCCCTTTCATATAACCAACTGAATGCGTCAAGGCTGCCCCTTATCCCCATTCATTTTTACTCTTATTATGGAACCTCCATTTCTGGCATTAAAATAGGTGAACACAACCACGAAATAGGGCTTTATGCAGATGACGTGATTATCTCTATTACCAACTCCCGCGCGGATACATGCAGAAAATATAGTGCACTTTTTCCCCTTTGAGTGCATAGCCCGGTTTTTACAATAGTTTTACTATAGTTCACCTAAAGAGGGAGTAATAACACAATATTTTACCGACACACAGAGCGAGCTGGGTGACAACTGCGCCATCTAGTGGTGTTATGGAGCCGTTACTTAACACAAGTCTTCGTGTTGTATGGCCAGCCTTGTGACCAAGTCGGAAGTGACAAAACGTGTCAGGGGTGTGGCCATACGATGACTCAAGCTGGGCGGACTGATGCCGGTGGAGACGCTGGGACGAACAGAGGTTTGCGAGCAACGTTAGGACACAGGTAACAGACCCTTCAACACACACACTTGCTTGTCTTTTACTTTACACATATAAGTGCAACTTGATTGGATTAAAAGCTTGGTTTTAAAAAAAATACACTGAGAGGCTTCCTTGCTTGTTTCCTTGTTTGAGTTACTGATCCTGAAGGGGACTTGGAAGTGGCAGTCGACCTCACAGGAAAGCGGATGTATACTGATCTCACATGAATATTGGATGTGCATTGATTTATATACATTTGGTGAGCCTCAGTGTGTGTATATGTCCAACACGTGGTGAAATTGGTGGAGGAAGTTATGGTCCTGCATGCGATATCCATCTGCAATTTTCTATGGTTAATAATTCTTCCATTGGACTATTTTTTGAATGCCCTTTGAGCACCTGCACTTTTATCCAATATTAGACTCTGGACTATGTATTGTGAATTGCAGCGAGATTGCACTATTTATATATGCACTATTTATATATGCACCTTACTTTAACAGGTTGTTTTTGCGCTGCTGAAAATTAAGGATTTTAGTTTTCTTTTATATTTGTATTTTGAAAGCAGCAGCACGAGTTATATATCACTTGATTGTTTATATATCACTTGATTATTTACTGTGGAAGGGTTATATTGGAAGGGTGACACTAAGAGGATTTGAAAAGTGTTCAAGCATCATGGGTCGGACGCATTGCTCTCACCAAAATGTACCTCCTACCTCATGTACTGTATATATTTCAAACCCTTCCTATATCTTTCTTACAACCTCAGCTTAACAAACTGCAAGCGATTTTGACCTCCTTTGTATGGTATGGCAAAGACCCCAGAATCAAAAGATCCACCCTATGTTCACCAACATCTGTTGGAGGGATAGGAGCCCCCAACATCTCAGCATACTTTAAAGCATTCATCTTGGACCAAGCTAAATACTGGTGGACATTGGGCATGCAACATCCCTGGCTACAAATAGAAAAGGTGGTCCTAGCAACTCACTCTAAAAGATGTATAAACACCGCGCTAACCGTAAGCAATACACAAGAGCTGCAGCTCAAATACTCAAGTATAGTATAGGCATATAGATAACAAAAAAGAGCTGCGCTAATACATCATAATGTTCATATTAGTCCATATAAACCATCAGGATGATGTTTGTAGGAAGCAAATTCTAGTGACGAATAAATGCCAAACACATAAGGGAGCCTCAATAGTTGCAATGCAGTCCCAAGAGTGAAAAACAAGCCACCACTATCTGAAATAAAGGCTTACCAGCTAGCAACGAATTAAGCGCCTTTTGAATGACAGCTTAAACTCCTCTGAGACCAGGTCGTGTGGGGTCAGATCTCCTAGGGAACAATTCAATCATCCAGGGACTCCCAAGTTGTCATCACAGGAAGTTAGACATAGACAAAGAAAAGGGCCATATAGTGAAGTACATCCTAGACATCAGTGGGCTACCATGTACACCTTATACCACCTCCAAGTGTGCACAAGTGCAGTCAGTGTAATCCACCACCGTCAGGACTCAAGGCTTACCCCGTCCCTCTCTTGTCAGCATATAGATGTAATCAAATCGTATGCCTCCTCTCCTGATGACCCAATGGTCGGGCAGGAATTGCTTATAGGGTGGCTTGACAGACTTATTCATGGTAATGAATACGTTCGTAATCGAGTGAAACGCGTCTACTATATTGTCCTTACCCTGCATGGCTATTTTTCTATACTAAATACAGCAACCAGCATTGGTCGTGGAGTGCCGCCGTTTGTTTTACTTCCTTGATGTTGCGGTGGCGAGCCGAGGCAGGCACCCACAGCTGTTTGGATCTCCGGGGAGCAATCTGAGCGGTGAAACACAACTGTTACTGTCGGTGAGCCCAGGCCTGGGGCCCATCCTGAGGAGGGAAATGACCGATCCCACTTTAGTGTTCTCCTGAGAAAAAGTGCGGGGGTTGCAGGGTAAAGAAAAGTTTGCAGGATATGTGAAAAGCCCGAAATTTCTTACGGTCCCCCGAAAACCGCTCGGGCAAGGGCACCTCTGGCTCCATGGGTGCAGGGAAGATGGCGTGCTGAGGGAGCTCCCGGATTTGGTCCTCCAGTCGGAGGTAGCCAGCTTGCAGGTCTGTCACAATTTGGGTAAGGCTGGTCAAATGCTCACCCAGTTCATTCGTAGGAGAGGGTCTCTGCGCAGACTCGTCATGGCTGTCTGATACTGTCACGTACCTGGTGGACGAGTCTGACTTATGCAGTAGGCAACTTCCCTTACTACCCTGACTCAGGAACCCCTGGTAGAGCAGGTGGCTTGGGAGTGCAGGATGGAACAAGGGTCGGACTGGGTCACTGAGGGTGGTAGGAAGTCCATTGGAGCACTCGTGCAACTGTAGTGTGGTTGTACAGGCCGGGTCGTGAATGGCAGTGTGGTACAGAAGGAGCAGACTTGTGGATAGTCGGGTCCAGGCAGGGTTGTTAACAGACAGAGAGCAGAAGTACACTGGGATCATGCAGGAGAGTGGTCGTAGGCAAGCCGGGGTTCGGTGCAGGCGGAGATCAAAGTCGGGACAGGCCGAGTAACAGGAACAGATAACAGGTTACGGGTCTCACAGGAAACAACTCACACACTGTAGATCAGACAGCACTTGCTGCAGGGTGCACTCAGCCTAAATAGAGCTGTTCCATGATGGCTATCCAAGAAATCTTCACTATATTCTGCTCATGTTTGATACTCTGCATCAACTTTCCTAAAAGTGAGGTTTTACCTCTTTACCATGCCAGGAGTCCCTACTGGGCTCTTTCTTCTTCTTTTCCATTGGCAAAGGGTTATATTGTATACCTGGGCATTAAGGTTGGTAAAATTCCATCCTCTTTATCAGGGCTGGCCCAAGACATTGTGCTGCCTTGGTCCAAGAATTAAATGTTGCCCCCCCCCAAAAAAAAAAAAATCACATCCACCCAAATCATGTGTCCCTGTGCAGATTGTAATGTGTGCAGACAGACAGATCCTCCCCATTATTGGACTCACCGGATTCCCGGACTCCTCGTGCAGATGGATCCTCCCCCATTCCTAGACTTCTCATACAGATGTCACAACCAGCACCATGAGCAGCCTCTGCATGACCGGGG
The DNA here is from genome assembly GCA_018402905.1 of Glandirana rugosa. NCBI lineage: Eukaryota > Metazoa > Chordata > Amphibia > Anura > Ranidae > Glandirana > Glandirana rugosa. The sequence continues at coordinate 14,036 of BLSH010319107.1, read as the reverse complement.
TGAAAACACAAGACACATAGGGGGTGGGGTTAAGTCACAGGAGGTAGGAGGAGGGACAAGAGGGGGAAGCAATATAGGAGGGGGGCAGCATCAAGGGGGGGCAGCATCACAGGAGGAGGGCAGAAGAACAGGTGAGGGACAGAATCACAGGAGGAGCACAGCGGAACAGGAGGGGGCGGAGGGACAAGGTGGGGGCAGTGTCACGGGAGGTGGGCAGAGGGACAGGTGGGGGGCAGCATCACAGGAGGAGGGCAGTGGGACAGGAGGGGGCAGAGGGACAGGTGGGGCAGCGTCACAGGAGGTGGGCAGAGGGACAGGTGGAGAGCAGGGGGACAGGTAGGGGCAGCATCACAGGAAGAGGGCAGAGGGAGAGGTACCACCCACCTGACCCTCTTTAACCGCTTCTGGACTTGCCCAGTGATTTCCACTTTTTGGGATCAGGTAGTTTCCTTTATTCAGCAAGCAGCTGCTTTGAAATGACCTGCTGTTTGGTGGGGACACCGTGACTTCCTCGACCTTTTCATCATCTCAAATTATAACTGCTGTGGGCTCTTGTTCCAGCTCAGAATGGATAGCAACTTGTATGTTTGTGGCTAGAACGCTGATCCTTAAGACAATGGCTTACCTCATCACCACCCACAGTATGTGATATCAAAAAAGACCTGACCATCCTACTGTTCAGAAAGGCTGGACCTGGAATTGTCTCCTCTTTAAAAGGTTTTCAAGCCAAGTGCAGGCTTCTATCGATACGGTGCTTATGCCCTCCAAGAAATCCACCATCAACTCTACAGTTAAATGATGGCACTATGACACTATTATATCACGGGGGCCTGCCACCACTTCTGCTATCTAGCTAACTCATGAGTCTGAAGCAGTCATTTTACTTCTGGATTGGTCACGGTCATCCTTCTATACTATTGCATGGGTAGTACTATGTCAACAGCCATGCAGGGTTAATGTGGTGGTTATTGTTGTTAATCCCCCCCCCCCCCAAGTTTTCTCCCCTTCCCTCTTTTTTTACTATATGAATGTTAATCTTGGCGTCTTTTAGCATTACTCTGAAGATACTACCCTTCCCGGCTGGGAAGGCGGCGATCCCTGTGATCCAGCTATGCCTTCACTTTATATAATGTGATCCATGTCTTTTTCTACTATATCTGGGTCTCTTTCCTGAATCCATGTACTAGCAGATGTTGTTCTCATATGACATAGTTATATATGCAATATATTCTTTTAAAAACACAATAAAATATTTTTGAAAAAAAGATTCAATCTGTGAATACCCCCGCTCTATGGTGAAACTAAAATGCACCTTGTATTTTTAGGTAGCTGCTGTTATTCTGTGTTATATTGAACATCAGATAGTGAATATAAAACAAAAATTACCAGTGTTGTCTATTAGAGTTGAGCGGACACCTGGACGTTCGGGTTCGGCGGGTTTGGCCGAACTTTGCGAAAAAGTTCGAGTTTGGCCCCGAACTTGACCCCGAACCACATTGAAGTCAATGGTGACCCGAACTTTTGGGCACTAAAATGGCTCTAAAAAAGTCCTGTTTTTTGTTTGTTTTTTTTTTAAATATTGAGACATATTAAAAAAAAAAAAAAAGATCACTATCTGCAGACAAACCCAGAGATGTTCTAGCATGGGTTCACTTTTTCCATATAAAATGTACCATGGTTTATTTTTCATGTTTCTCCTGTTACAAATTCCAATAAAGACTTATGTTCTATAAAAAAATAAAAAAAAGAATAAGTTCACTTAAGTATACAAATGGCTGTGTGAGGCCGGTATAAATGTATATTCTGCACAAGGTACAGACAAGTCTTGTGGGACCCATGCCTGGTTCATTTTAATAAACGTTAGCTTGTCCACGTTGGCTGTGGACAGGCGGCTGCGCTTGTCTGTGATAACGCCCCCCTGCCGTGCTAAACACACATTCAGACAATACACTGGCTGCAGGGCAGGCCAGCACCTCCAAGGCATAAAGGGCATGCTCAGGCCATGTGTCCAATTTGGAGACCCAGAAGTTGAATGGGGCAGACCCATCAGTCAAAACGTGTAGGCGTGTACACACATACTGTTCCACCATGTTGCTGAAATGCTGCCTCCTGCTAAGACGTTGCCTATCAGCTGGTGGTGCTGTTTGTTGTGGCGTGCTGCTGACAAAGCTTTTCCACATTTCGGCCATGCTAACCCTGCCTTCTGAGGTGCTGGCGGTGCCACAGCTGCGTTGGCGACCTCTTCCTCCTCCTCTGCCTTCGCCTTGTGCTTCCACTGAGCCCCCGGTGTCATTTGGGAATACCCTCAGCAGCGCGTCTACCAGCGTGCGCTTGTAGTCGTGCATCTTCTGATCGTGCTCCAGTGAGGGAATTAAGGATGGCGCGTTGTCCTTGTAATGGGGATCCAGCAGGGTGGCCACCCAGTAATCAGCACAAGTTACAATGTGGGCAACTCGGTTTGTCGTTGCGCAGGCACTGCAGCATGTAGTTGCTCGTGTGCCAGGCTGTCCAGAGGCAAAGACAAGCTTTCCTCTGTGGGAGGTGTATCATCTGTGTCCTCCGTATCTCCCAGCCACGCTCCAGTGATGCCCACAAGCTGCGTTGGGTGCCACCCTGCTGTGAACATGGTTCCTCCTCCTCATCATCATCCTCATCCTCCTCACCCTCCAGAACTGTACCCTGGCTTGACATTTTTTTACCTGGCCTATGCTGGTGCAGGAACCCACCCTCTGAGCCACTTGTGAATGACTGGCCTGATAACCGTGGAAATTAACCCTCTTCCTCCTCCTCTTCCTCCTGTGCCACATCCTTTACCATCATTGCCCGAAGTGTTTTTCAAGGAGACATAGAAGTGGGATAGTAACACTGAGAACAGCGTCATTGGCACTGGCCATGTTGGTGGAGTACTCAAAACAATGCAATATGGTACACAGGTCTCACATGGAGGCCCACTCAGTGGTGAAGTGGTGCTGTTCTGCAGAGCGACTGACCCGTGCGTGCTGCAGCTGAAAATCCACTATTGCCTGCTGCTGCTCACACAGTCTCTCCAGCATGTGCAAGGTGGAGTTCCACCTTGTGGGATGTCGCATAGGAGGCGGTGAGCAGGAAGGCAGAAGTTCCCCTGCATTGCAGACAGGCGAGCAGCAGCAGGGTGAGAGCGCACAGACAGCCCGAACTTTCTGCAGCAGCTCTGACATCCGGGTAGTTTTTTGGAAATTTCTGCACCACCAAATTCAGCACATGTGCCAGGCAAGGGATGTGCATCAAACCGGCTAGGCCTAGAGCTGCTACGAGATTTCGCCCATTATCGCACACCACCAGGCCGGGCTTGAGACTCAGCGGCAACAACCACTCATCGGTCTGTTGTTCAAACAGCCTGCTGTCATTTCCCCCTGGATGTGCTGAAGTTGGTGGTGAAGGTGTCACGCTGACCGGATGAGGAGGTGGTAGAGGAGGAGGAAGCGGAGTAGGGGGAGGAGGCAACAGAGGCAAAGAGAAATGCCCTGCAATCCTTGGTGGCGGAAGGAAATGCGCCAAACTGCTATTCGCCTTAGGCCCAGCCGCCACTACATTTGCCCAGTGTGCAGTTAGCGAGATATAGCATCCCTGCCCGTGCTTACTGGTCCACGTATCAGTGGTTATGTGGACCTTGCCACAGATGATGTTGCGCAGTGCACACTTGATCTTGTCCCCTACTTGTTTGTGCAGAGAAGGGATGACTCGTCTGGAAAAGTAGTGGCGGCTGGGATCCACGTACTGTGGGACAGACACCGCCATCAGGTTTTTAAAACTGTCCGTGTCGAACCAGACGGAATGACAGCATTTCAAAGGCCAGGGATTTTGAAATGCTGGCATTCAGGGCCAGGGATCGCGAGTGAGTAGGGGGGTACTTCCTCTTTCTCTCCAGTGTTTGGGAGATGGACAGCTGTAAGCTTCCATGGGACCGTGTGGAATTGCTTGGGGATGGTGGCGGACATGGTGGCGGACATGGTGGCGTTGCTGTCACATCGTCTGTTTGCTGGGTGGCAGGTGACACTGGCACTGTCGAGGTGGAGGAAGAGGCCGAGGCAGCAGCAAAAGAGTAAGCAGGAGGAGCCCGAGACCTTTCTTGGATTTTGAGGTGCTTATTCCACTGCAGCTCATGCTTTGCATGTAGATGCCTGGTCATGCAGGTTGTGCTCAGGTTTGGAAAATGTATGCCTCGCTTCAGGCTCTGATTGCACAGCATGCAAACCACTCGTGTCTTGTCGTCAGCACATTGAAGAACTGCCATGCCAGGGAACTCCTTTGAGCTGCCTTTGGTGTGCTAGGTCCCTGGGTGCAGTGGGTAGTAGCAGGCGTACTGTCTAGGGGATGGTCGCTCTGCTTTTGCAACCTGCTTCCTCTTTTGCTGTGCTGGTGCGACCACCTCTTCCTCCAAACTACACATGTCACTCGCATTACCTTCATTCCATGTGGGGTCTAGGACCTCATCATCCTCCACATCATCTTCCACTCACTCTTCACCACTGCCCTCCTTGCCAGTCTGCACACTGTAGAAAGCTGCAGCAGTTTGCACCTGTGTTCATCATCATCAGAGACGTGCTGCGGTGGTGTTTCCATGTCCTCATCCTGAAACAGAAGTGGTTGGGCATCGGTGCACTCAATGTCTTCCACTTCTGGGGCAGGGCTATGTGGATGGCCCACGGAAAGCACACCAGCAGTCATCAAAAAACATAAGAGACTGCTGCATGACTTGGGGCTCAGACTGCTTGGCTGATTTACAAGGGGCTGAGGTGAAAGCCAGATGGCCATGGGGTTCAGGTGCCAACTCTGAGCTTTCAGCAAGGGACCGGGTGGGAGACAGTGTGAAGGAACTGGAGGCATTGTCAGCCACCCAATCTACTATCGCCTGTACCTGTTCTGTCCTCACCATTCGTTGAGCGGCATTTGGGCCCACCATATAATGTTGAAGGTTCTGTCGGCTACTCACACCTTAGGAAGGTGTTTCAATTGTGCGTGTAGCTGGTACAGATCGACTATGTCCTCTGCTTGCAACAGGAGCTTCACCAACACCACCAACACCAGCAGCACCAGCATCACCACTACCACGACCACGCCCCTTATTTGACGCTCTCCTCATTCTGGATGCAAATGTACTATTTAGCACAAATTTATATTATTTTTTAAACCAACAATGTAGATGCACTTTTTAATTTTGTGCAAGAAATGCACAGCATGGTGCAAATGTACTATGTAGCACTATTTATTATTCTTTTTTTTTTAAAACCAGCAATGGAGACACACTTTTCATTTTTGTGCAAGAAATGCACCGCTGGCCGCAAATGTAATATTTCATTTTTTTTTTTAAACCAGCAATGTAGATGCACTTTTTATTTTTGTGCAAGAAATGCACCGCTGGCTTCAAATGTAATCTTTTGCACAAAAAAAAAATGTTTTTTTAATTTGTCTAATTGCAATGTAAAAGCAGTATTTAAATATGCCAAAATGCTGCCAACTGAACTAACAGAACAAGATTAAAGTAGTGTCCCTGACACACAAATAGTTGCAAGTGCACTGCACTTGCAAAAATGGCTGCAAACGCCCACCTAACAAACAGAAAAAATGCTTAGGTTTTATTTGAGGCACTTTGCTTAGCAAACAAAATGTACTCTAGCAAACAAAAATCTCCTCTAGCACCCACCCACCAATATATCGCTGTTTTTAACAGATTTTCTAAAGCTTATCTGTCCCTCACAGCAGCAGCATCCTCTCCCTACATTAGTATGAGGTGATTTTATAAAGCTAATCTGTCCCTCACAGCAGCAGCAGCATCCTCTCCCTACACTAGTATGAGATGATGTGACATGCAGCACTACGTGACTCCAGCTTATATAGAGGCTGGGTCACATGATGCACTGCCCAATCACAGTCATGCCCTTAGTAGGCATGGCTGTGATGGCTTCTAAGGGCAAACAAGTGAAACGCTTGTTGATTGGCTGCCCTGCAGCTATTCAACAGGCGCGAATAAGGCACGAAAAAATACCTGAATCCCGAACCCGAATCCGGACTTTTTCTCAAATGTTCGGGTCATGGACACCCTAAAGTTCGGTACGGCTCACCTCTATTGTCTATACAGGTCACTGCCCCCGTGAAGTGTCCCTCATTCTCAAGTTCTAGAGTTGGCAGGAATGCGGGAGTTCTCTGGATTTGAGTCCATCTGCACAGTGGAGGTGTAATCCCTGAAACGAGATCCGTACCAGTGACAGCCTACATGCGGTTTAACCCTGTAGGGGTGGCGATTTCTGGTAAGTGGGAACCCTGGAGGGGAGCACGAGTGGACATCACATATTTGCAGTATATGTCCTCTCTTCGCACTGAGCACTTTTAATTTCAATAATTTTTATTGTGTTCAATATGATAAATACAACATGTACAGTTTATACATTACAAGAGGCATAAAAGTAAAACACATTTTTAACTTTTCTCCAGAGGGAGAGCATACAAATAGGTAAGTATGAGATTGAGCAGGTAAGATATATCACTCTATCACTCTTCTCCATCCACCGAGTTTACACCCAGTGCCAATAGTTATAGCTATAACTGTAACTCCCAGGCATTCGGTGGTATAGGCTGCACCGCGGAGGCAGGCCACAACGGCCCTATGTAGCTGGCGGGATATCCCGCAGCAAAGGAAGCATCTGATTGCACTTACTTGGCCAATACTGTAGTATACTGTAGTATCGTGGGGAGAGTAAGCCGTCGCCCCACCCCAGGGCACCCCATGGGGAACAAACTGTGCCCACAGTGCGAGACCGGCCCATCCCCCCACTAATTTGGAGTGAGTATGAATGGATAAACATACGA
>BLSH010319106.1:205520-216950 GCA_018402905.1 Glandirana rugosa | reverse complement strand
TGGATATTGCGGCATAAAGTATGTTTTTTTATATCGATAGCCACTTAGTTACATAGTCAACGAGGTTGAAAAAAGACACCAGTCCATCAAGTCCAACCTATGTGTGTGTTTTTAATGTCAGTATTAAATTGTATACTCCTCAATGTTGTGGTCCCTTAGGTGTGCATCTAATAGTTTTTTGAAATTATCTATACTCCCAGCAGAGACTACTGCTTGTGGAAGAGAATTCCACATCCTCACTGCTCTTACCGTGAAGAAACCTCTACGCTTTTTAAGGTTAAACTGCCTTTCTTCTATTTTTAGTGAATGTCCGCATGTCTTTGCGCTCCCTTGCACAGAATAGTTTTGTACCTATTGTGGGGTCACCAGTACAGTATTTGTACATTGAAATCATATCCCCTCTCAAGCGTCTCTTCTCCAGAGAGAATAAGTTCAGTGCTTGTAATTTTTCCCCATAACTAAGGTCCTCCAATACCTTAATACGTTTTGTGGCCCTTCTCTGCACCCTTTCCAATACCAGGACATCCTTCCTGAGGACTGGTGCCCATAACTGGAGGGCATATTCCAGGTGCAGCTTCACCAGAGACTTGTATAGTGGGAGAATTATTGATTTATCCCTGGAGTTGATCCCTTTCTTGATGCAGCTTGGCATTGCATACCACTGCTGAGCCTGTTCTCCAGTAGGACTTTTTCCATCCTAGATTCCCCCAGAGGCTCTCCCCCTAGTGAGTAGTTTGCTTTCTTGTTCTTGGTACCCAAATGCATTATCTTACATTTTTCTACGTTAAATCTCATTTGCCACTTGTCTGCCCACCCCATTCATTTATTGAGACCTTCTTGCAAGGTTTCCACAACCTGTGGAGAGTTTATTGCTCTGTTTAGCTTGGTATCATCCATAAATATTGAGATTGAGCTGCTCACCCCATCCTCCAAATCATTTATGAATAAATTGAAAAGGATTGGTCCCAGGACAGAACCTTGGGGAACACCACTTTCTACACCAGACCATTCTGAGTACTCCCCATTTATCACCACCCTCTATACTCGCCCGTGTAGCCAATTTTCAATCCAGGTGCTCACCCTTTGATCCATGTTAAGGGACCTTAGTTTGTACAGTAAACTCTCACCTCTTCATAGAAGGCTAATAGGTTTGGCAAGAATGATCCTTCATGAACCCATGTTGATTATCGCTCGTTACAATAATCTTGTATATAATCCCTTATTATTCCCTCCAAGAGCTTGCCAATTATTGATGTTAAGCTAACTGGTCTGTAGTTCCCAGGGCTATATCTTGGTCCTTTTTTTATATATTGGTACTAAGTTGGCTTTCTTCCAATCAGCTGGTATCATACCAGTCAGAAAACTGCTCTTAAAGATTAGGTACAAGGGTCTGGCACTAACTTGGCTGAGTTCCTTAACCGCTTGCCGACCGCCGATCGGCATCTGACGGCGACAAGCTGGCTCTCCTGCGCAAATCGCCGTCATATGACGGCGGCTGCGGGATCGAGCCTAGTGAGCGCGCACGCGCCGCCGGAGGCGCGCCCGCACGCTCACTGTGTTCGGGGAGGGCCAGGGAGCGGGTGCGGTGGAGTTGATCTCCGCCAGCCACCCGCAATGCCCCCCCCGGAGCGAAAGAACGGAGGTCCATGTAAGTAAACACGGACCTCCGTTCTGTGAAGGGGGAAGGGCTGTGATCACAGCCTTCCTGTACATGGAGGCTGTGATCACTTCCCTTCCCCAGCTAGGGCAGTCCCCCCCCACAGTAAGAACACGCCCAGGGAACACTGTTAACCCTTAGAGTGCCCCCTGCAGGTTAACCCCTTCACTGCCAATGGCATTTACACAGTAATCAGTGCATTTTTATAGCACTGATCGCTGTATAAATACAAATGGTCCCAAAAAAGTGTCAAAATGGTCCGACATGTCCGCTGAAATATCGCAGCACCGCTAAAAATCGCAGATCGCCGCCATTACTAGTAAAAAATAAAAAAAAAATAAAAACCCCAAAAATGATTGGGAAAAGCCCCGGAAGGATTTCCCACCTTAGGACCTGAGCACTTTTTACGCTTCTGCACTGCGTCACTTTAACTGACAATTGCACGGTCGTGCGACGTTGTACCCAAACAAAATTTGCGTCCTTTTATTCCCACAAATACAGCTTTCTTTTGGTGGTATTTGATCACCTCTGCGTCATTTCTGATCGCCGCTATAAACAGAAGAAGAGTGACAATTGTGCAAAAAAAATATATATATATAAAAAAACATTTTTTCCATCAATTTTGGCCGATTTAGATTCTTCCTCATATTTTTGGTAAAAAAAATCGCAATCACCGTTTATTGATTGGTTTGCACAAAAGATGCTGTGTTTACGGATGATGAGAATTAATTTCTGGAGTTTTTATTATTTTTTTATTTTTTACCAGTAATGGCAGCGATCTGCAATTTTTAGCGGTACTGTGATATTGCAGCGGACATGTTGGACCATTTTGACACTTTTTTGGGACCATTGGCATTTATACAGCGATCAGTGCTATAAAAATGCACTGATTACTGTGTAAATGCAATTGGCAGTGAAGGGGTTAACCTGCAGGGGGCACTCTAAGGGTTAACTGTGTTCCCTGGGTGTGTTTCTAACTGTGTGTGGGCTGTCCTGGCTGGTGAAAGGGGATGATCATGGCTTCCATATAGAGGAAGCCTGTGATCACCGCCCTTCCCCCTCTATGAGAACAGAGATCCGTGTTTACTTACACGGACTTCCGTTCTCTCACTGCGGGGGGGGCCATCGCGGGTAGCCGGCAGCTATCGAGTCCGCTCTACCCGCTCCCTGGCCCCCCCCCGGACACAGTAAGCACGCGAGGGCGTTTCCGGTGGCGCACACGCGCTCACAGCACTAGTTATTGTAGCCGCCGTCATATGACGGCGGTTTGAGATAGCAAGCCACTCTGTCGCCGTCAGACTGCGGTCGGCAGTCGGCAAGTGGTTAAAGAATTTCTTGGGATTCTTTTTACTCTCCTCCACTATGTGTCTTTCATGTTCTACCTTAGCTGCTCTGATTGCACCTTTGCATTCCTTATTGCATGTTTTATAAATATGAAAATCTGACAGGGACCCCTCAGCCTTGTATTTTTTGAAGGCCTTCTCCTTTGCTTTTATGCGTGCCTTTACGTCGGAGTTAAGCCATCCTGGTCTTTGATTAGCTCTTTTAAATGTATTTCCCGTTGGTATACACTGGCTAATACCTTTGTTTAGTATGTTCCTGAAGCACTCACATTTTTCCTCTGCGTTCATTGTTCCTAGAATTTTTTCCCAGCTAACATCTTCCAGCAAGGAGCATAGTTTATGGAAGCTGGCTCTCTTAAAATTCAGCGTCTTTGTATTCCCCTTATGTTTCTTATTTGTGTACTTTATACTGAAACGAATTGTCCTGTGATCGCTATTTCCTAGATTGCCCCTTACTTCCACGTCTGTGATCAGATCTGTGTTGTTAGTGATCAGAAGGTCTAATAATGCGTTTTCTCTTGTTGGTGCATTTACCATTTGACCCATGTAATTGTCCTGCAGAACATTTAGGAAATGGCGAGCCTTAGCTGAATGTGCAGAACCTTCCTCCCAGCCAATATCTGAATAATTAAAATTCCCCATTATAATGACACTTCCCATCCTACCCGCTATTCCAAATTGCGATAGGAGGGCCGCCTCTCCCTCCTCCCTCTGATTAGGAGACCTATAACATATTCCCGGTATTACTTTCCCCCTGGTATCCTCTCTTTGTAGCTCTACCCATAAGGCTTCAACTTCCTCCCCAGATCCACTAGTAATGTCATCTCTCACATTTATTTGTAGGTCATTTTTTCTATATACAGGCATACCCCTCCCCCTTTTTTGCCCACCCTGTCCATGCGATATAGGGAATACCCCTGGATGGTAGCCAGCCAATCATGAGAGCTGTTGAACCAAGTCTCCGAAATTCCCACAAAGTCTAATTCCTCCTCGTACAGTAGCAACTCTAGTTCTCCCATCTTGTCTGCCAGACTCCTGGCATTAGTGAACAAGCCACATAGTTTTGTCTGGACACCTACTGTTTCCATGCTGGGTAATCCTCTTTTACATATAGGACTTGTTACACTACTCGCCTCCAATTTAAATTCTTTATTCGGCCTATCACTCCTACCCCCAATACTACCCCCTGAACTCTGTTCCACTCTGGCTATTTCTAAGTCTGGACCCCCCCCCCCCCCCCGTTGCCTAGTTTAAAAGCCCCTCTAACTTTTCGGCCATCCTCATTCCCAGCCGGTCTGTACCTTTCCCATTTAGGTGCAGCCCTTCCATTCTATAGAGCTTGTAACCGATTGAGAAATTAGCCCAGTTCTCCAGGAACTCAAAACCCTCCTTTCTACACCAGCTCCTCAGCCACTTGTTGACTTCCCTAATCTTCGGCTGCCTCTCTGGTGTGGCTGGAGGTACAGGTAGTATTTCTGAGAATACTACCTTGGAGGTCCTAAGCCTCAATTTTGCTCCTAGGTCCCTGAAATCTTTTTTTAGGACACTCCACCTACCTCTAACTTTGTCATTGGTGGCGACATGCACCATGACAGCTGGGTCTTCCCCAGTCCCTCCCAGTAATCTGTCCACCAGATCCGTGATATTCCGAACCCGAGCGCCCGGTAAACAGCATACAGTTCGGTGCTTCAGGTCTTTGTGACAGATTGGCCTCTCTGTGTTTCTAAGAATTGAGTCCCCTACCACCACAATCTGTCTTTCCTTTCCACTGGCACCCGGTACTCACACCACACTCCGGTACTCACGCCACACTTGGGTACTCACAGAACACCCAGGTACTCACACTATATTACTCAGGTATTCACCCTATGCTCAGGTGCTCACACTATATTACTCAGGTACTCACCCAATAGTCAGGTACTTGCCCAATGCTAAGGCACTCACCTGATTTCCCTGGTAGTCACACGATACTCAGGTACTCACCACTCAGGTACTCACTATACTCAGGTATTCACAGAATACTCAGGTACTCCTACTCAGGTACTCGCTATACTCACTCAGAATATTCAGGCGCTCACTATACTCCTTGCTCAGGTACTCACAGAATACTCAGGTACTCCCAGAATACTCAGGTACTCGCTACTCAGGTAATCACAGAATACTCAGGCACTTTCTACTCAGGTAATCAAAGAATACTCAGGTACTCACCACTCAGGCACTCACTATACTCGCTGCTCAGGTACTCACAGAATACTCAGGTACTCGTTACTCAGGTAATCACAGAATACTCAGGTACTCACGGAATACTCATGATATCACAGCATACTCAGGTAATCCCTACTCAGGTACTCACAGAATTCTCAGGTACTCACTACTCAGGTACTCACAGAATACTCAGGTACTCACTACTCAGGCAATCACAGAATACCCAGGTACTCGCCATTCAGGTAATCACAGAATACTCAGGCACTCGCCACTCAGGTACTCCCAGAATACTCAGGTACTCACCACTCAGGTACTCCCAGAATACTCAGGTACTCGCCACTCAGGTAATCACAGAATACTCAGGTACTGACCACTCAGGTACTCCCAGAATACTCAGGTACTCACAAATAGGATACTCAGGTACTCACAATACTCAGGCACTCAGAATACTCAGGTACTCACGAATACTCAGGTACTCCCAGAATACTCAGGTACTCGCAAATATTCAGGTACTCACCACTCAGGTACTCTCATACACTGTCAGTCAATCTTTATTGTATGTGTCTCTGTGTCACTCTGCATAGCCTCCCCTTGAAGTCTGACACTTTGCATGAATCAGTCAGTCATCTTCAGTCCCGCTGCCGCCCCTCCTGTCAGTCACCCCCCCTCCAGTCCGCAGATGCCCTCACCTGCCGCCTCTGTCAGCTTGCTGCCTCCCGATCCCTCCTGTTGCCCCTCTTGGTCACGGGGGTCCGCTCTGCCGCTGATCGGTCATGGTTGGGTCCGCCGCTCCAGCTCTGCCACCGCTCGGTCACAGGAGGGGGGAGTCCACTGCTCCCGGTCCTTGAATCACCTGCCGCCTCCTCCTGGTAGTCGGGTCTCTTGGGGCCCCCGTGCTGCCTCAGTCACAGTGGGTGATGGGGGGAGGTCACAGTCCAAAACTCAGCCCATACACATGCTGCTTCAGCCCCTGCAGCTCCTGCCTTTTCGCACCAAAACTGCCAGCAAACTGTCAGCACCACAGCACCACCTCTGGCCTGACCTTCATGTTTCTGAGTAGTGGAGAACATGCTGAGGTTGAGGTTCTTGTTGAAGGTCTGTTAGGCTTATCATGGAGGTAGGGTGCAGTACTTGCCTCAAATCTGCTGGAGCACTGAGGAGGTCTGCAGAGTGAGGGCCAGGTGTTTTACTCCAGTCTGAGGCTTGAGTTGCAGCCTGCAGTTCAGCTGGTTGTGTCCTGAACATCGCTGGTATGGTCCGCAGCGGCGGCTAGTGTATATGGGGCCCTTGGGTGCAGCCTCCCCACTGGCTAAAATAAAAAAAAGTCATCCCGGCCCCCCTACAGGTGGTGCCGGTACATTGACTTTCTTTTTTTTTCTGCTCCTTGGCTGTTACCTGACAGCCAAGTAGTGAGCCTGTTGGTCAGCCATTAAAGGCTATGTATGTGCGCTGAACAGGCGCACACACATAGCCTGATTGGCTGCCCTGAGCCTTCGGCTCAGTGTGATTGGATGCGGTGGCTGGGGATAGATCACTGTGGCAGCGGACGTGACTCCCGCTCCCACAGCAACCCTGACTTCCCGGTGACTGACTGATGATGGGGGACAGCTCGCTTCTCCACATGCCGATCTCTGCAGACTCTCAGCCCGCTTCTCCGCATGCCGAGCTATGCATTAATCCTGCCTGCCTGCCTGCCTGCCTATTGGATGGGGAGGGTGTCTCTGCAATGTACCCCACCTGTGAAACTGGCTGCAAACTGCCCCCACCTGTGATACTGGCTGCATAACTGCCCCACCTGTGTTATTGGCTGCATTACTGCCCCCACCTGTTTTATTGGCTGCATAACTGCCCCCACCTGTTTTATTGGCTGCATAACTGCCCCTGCCTGTGATACTGGCTGCATAACTGCCCCCACCTGTGTTATTGGCTGCATAACTGCCCCCACCTGTGATACTGGCTGCATAAGTGCCCCCACCTGTGTTATTGGCTGCATAAGTGCCCCCACCTGTGATACTGGCTGCAAAAGTGCCCCACCTGTGATACTGGCTGCAATTTACCCCCTCCTGCGATATTGGTGCAATTTACCCCACCTGTGATATTGGCTGCAATTTACCCCCACCTGTGATATTGGCTGCAATTTGCCCCCACCTGTGATATTGGCTACAATTTACCCCACCTGTGATATTGGCTGTAATTTACCCCCACCTTTGATATTGGCTGCAATTTACTCCACCTGTGATATTGGCTGCAATTTACCCCACCTGTGATGCTGGGGCTGTATACTGTGTCCTGTGATGCTGAGCTGTATACTGTGTCCTGTAATGCTGAGCTGTATACTGTGTCCTGTGATGCTGGGTCTGCATACTGTGTCCTGTGATGCTGAGCTGTATACTGTGCCCTGTGATGCTGAGCTGTGTACTCCTGACAAAATATGTGGGATACAGGGGACAGAGTGGGTGGATTATATAAGGGGTGGGGCTTATTAGAAGTAGGAGGGGTCAAAAAGGAAGGGTGGGTGCCCCCCATCCTAAAATGTCACCATCCGCCACTGATGGTCCAGCTCAGCTGCGTGGATGGCTCCCCTTGGGACCAGATGGCCGAGCTGCTTCTCCCTGCCATCTCTGTATGTGTGAGGTGAGGTCTTTCCACTGATAGAAGCTGGATCAGGAATCCCTAATGTCGGAGCTCTGCACTTACACATCCATTCTTCTCAGGTGCTAAGCCACGCCCCCCGGACATTTTACTTTATGTGATGCTATCTCTTGCATGGCTGTCCCATTTGCATATGTAACAATAATACTTGGTATATCCATTTCAACAGCAGAGCCACAAATTTTATACCTCCACAAATATTCCAGTTGTACTTGGTATACTGGATGTGCTTCAACAAACAATTCCATCTTTTTGTATGTTTCTTTCATGTGTGCAACATAGCCACCTGATATTGCAAATTGCAAAAACAGAAGATTTCTATAAAATGGGACAATGTTATTTTTGTGATTAGCAACTACAAATCTGTAACATACACCAAAAAGTGTCCAGGAAGCAAAATCTTTGTTGTCCATGTTGTCTAGTGTATTCATTATCATTGTAAACTAGATGTGAACACTGTTCTAGCAAAAAAAAATTAAGAAGAAAAATTGGTAGGTATGGCACTGTTCTTGAAAATGCAAACTATTCTCTATGGGGGTTACAACATTTCGAGTCCCCCTCTTCACCAGTATTTAAAAGTGCTTGGATGTGTAAATGCACTTTCCCTGAAGTAAGGTTTATGCGGTGAATAAAGTGAAAAATGCTAGCCAACTTTTAATAAAAAATCAACTTTAGTTATGAAGCACTGTTAAATCTCAACCCCTTTTCTGGCACATATAACCACTTTAAAAGGAATTTGTTTATGTTTACTGCAGCCAAGTAAACCATAGCTAGGGCATGAAAGTCAAGGGTTCCAACAATCACACAGGTAAAACAAAAAATGTAATAGTACTTACTGAATGAGAAAATAGCTGCTATCCTACATGATACATTGTAAAAAAGTTTGGACCCCTGGATCACTAACTACCACGCCTTTTTTTGCAGCTGGGGGGTTTTCCCCAGGTGCTTAATGCATCCTTTACCCCCAACTTACTTTCTCATTCTCTTTCCTCTCTTTTTACCTCTTTATGTCCATGCTTTTTATCTCTTTAGCTGCCCCCTCCCCTTATTTTATGCGACTTTCTATTCACAATAATTCATAAATATTTCCTTTATATTATGAGTCTCCAATGTGGGGGAAATGGTGGCCTTAATGACCAACATTTTATTGATGGGGATAGATATCATAGAATCCTGACTGCTGTATTTTTTTATTACCTGCTATTGTTTAACTAAATGTGTATATTGCAATGTGTGAAAGAACTGGTTATTGAAAAAGACTGACAATTGTGATGTCATCCGTAGAAGCTAGCTTTTCTAGCCAATTTTTATGAGAAATGTGGAAAAACTTTTTGCTCTATTCATCGCTTGTATAATACACTCAGCATATGATTTTATATACCTTGCTCTGATCACTGCTTAATTAGCATATCTCATATCCACACTGATATCAGTTTCCTTTGAATACTTGATAAGTTGCATATGCAACTAGCAGTGTTAATAAAGCTATGAAATATGGAAATTCTTACTGCATTCAGTAATGATCTTTATTAATTATTTTTATAGGAGTTCAGACTATGTTTATCACACCTCCCACACAAAGGATGGGGCTGAGACATGTACAGTATCTCACAAAAGTGAGTACACCCCTCACATTTTTGTAAATATTTTATTATATCTTTTCATGTAACAACACTGAAGAAATTACACTTTTCTACAATGTAAAGTAGTGAGTGTACAGCTTGTACAACAGTGTAAATTTGCTGTCTCCTAAAAATAACTCAACACACAGCCATGTCTAAACCACTGGCAACAAAAGTGAGTACACCCCTAAGTGAAATTGTCCAAATAAGGCCCAATTAGCCATTTTCCCTCCTCGGTGTCATGTGAATCATTAGTGTTACAAGGGCTCAGGTATGAATGAGGAGCAGGTGTGTTAAATTTGGTGTTATCACTCTCACTCTCTCATACTGGTCACTGGAAGTTCAACATGGCACCTCATGGCAAAGAACTCTGAGGATCTGAAAAAAAGAATTGCTTCTCAACATAAAGATGGCCTAGGCTATAAGAAGATTGCCAAGACCCTGAAACCGAGCTGCAGCACCAAGACCATACAGTGGTTTAACAGGACAGGTTCCACTCAGAATGTGCCTCGCCATGGTCAACCAAAGAGGTTGAGTGCACGTGCTCAACGTCATATCCAGAGGTTGTCTTTGGGAAATAGACGTATGATGCCAGACAGAATTGCTGCAGAGGTTGAAGGGGTCAGCCTGTCAGTGCTCAGACCATATGTTACACACTGCATCAAATTGGTCTGCATGGCTGTCGTCCCAGCAGGAAGCCTATTCTAAAGTTGATGCACAAGAAAGCCTGCAAACAGTCTGCTGAAGACAACCAGACTAAGGACATGGATTACTGAAACCATGTCCTGTGGTCTGATGAGACCAAGATAAACTTATTTGGTGCAGATGGTGTCAAGCGTGTGTGGCGGCAACCAGGTGAGGAGTACAAAGACAAGTCTGTCTTGCCTACAGTCAAGCATGGTGGTGGGAGAGTCATGGTCTGGGGCTGCATGAGTGCTGCCGGCACTGAGAAGTTACAGTTCATTAAGGGAACCATGAATTCCAACATGTACTGTGACATACTGAAGCAGAGCATGATCCACTCCCTTCTCAGACTAGGCCGCAGGGCAGTATTCCAGCATGATAATGACCTCAAACACACCTCCAAGACTACCACTGCCTTTCTAAAGAAACTGAGGGTAAAGGTGATGGACTGGCCAAGCATTTCTCCAACCTAAACCCTATTTTTTTTTTTTTTTGTCATTGAATTTTTATTGATAATTTGTAGTTACAGCAAGTTGACAAGAAAAGTAACATTCAGTATAGATTGTTTACATATTGTATTTGGGAGAGTCGGGGCTCTCATGAAGAGTACATTAGTAAATCATGCATTGAAAAAACACAATGGATTATATAGATTACTGTAAAGAAGGAAACTATATCTCCAAGGGGGAGTAACTTAACAGTATAATCAGTTAGGGTGGTGAACCTAAAGTCGGTTTCAAACGTGGTATGCTATTCAGGTTCCTCTATCCCTCCTCAACTCTTTGACCGTAGTCATGTCGTGCTCCTTAATACGGGGAGACTGTGAGTGCATTTTCTGGATTCTCTACCTGGTTGGGTGCTGGGCCTGATCTACACTAGGATAACTCCTCAGGCCCTGCACCCCTTAACCCAGATCAGGCGATATAGGACGGGTCTTTTACGTGAGTGTCAGAGGGGCATAATTCCTCGTGCTGTACTGATGCCAGTTTCTCAACTCCTCCCTATCTCCTTGGACTTATCGTATGGTGCAAACTTTGGCTGAAATCCAAGTGGTGGGATTGACTAATATGACAATTCAATGAGGGGGAACCTCTATATCAAAGGAAGAAATGTCATTAGATATATTAGGTAACACAAAAAAGTTACGTACTAAATGATTACATGAGAAGTACTCTCGGGGCTGAGAGGGTTTATGTTATACATTTGTTAGATATGACTTACAATGAAAAGAACAGTTGAACGACATTGATGTTTAATAGTTATTTTT
>BLSH010319106.1:174089-190543 GCA_018402905.1 Glandirana rugosa | reverse complement strand
CCCCATTTTTTGTAGGGCACTTGCCCTAGTTTGAAGATGATTTTAGAACAGTTATATGGCTTCTACCGTTAATTAATACTTTTCAGACACAGTTTGAAGATGATCCACATTCACCTCCATTTTTGCATTTTTTAAGTTTTTATTTTTTTAAAAATATTTAAAGTTATTTCCCTGTCCCCATTTTTTTGTAGGGCACTTGCCCTACCCTTACCCCCATTTTACTTCCTTTTGCAGCCCTCTGGGGCTTTCCAGGACTTTCCTACAGCCATTTTTGTGCCTAAAAGTTCGGGTCCCCATTGATTTCAATGGGGTTCGTTGTCCGTGCGATCGTTCGGGTTCCGTCCGGACCCGGACCCGGACTTTGTCCCGAAGTTCGGACGGACCAGCAGAACCCGAACTTCCAGGTGTTCGCTCAACTCTACTCTTGATGTGTACACAATCAAGTACAGTAAAATTAACCTAGGGCATTCGATATTTATACTTTTTGGCCACGTCATCCTAAAGGAAGATAGAGGTTGCCAATGCGCATGCTATGAATATGTTTGCTGACTCGTTCCCCTAGTTCTTGCTGGGTCTTTCCCACAAAAAAGGCACCATATTTCCACTGCATGAGATAGATAACACCCTGAGTCTTGCAATTGGCAAAGTGTTGGACTCTATGGTGTTCGCCATTTGGCAGTGCCATCTGTGTTCTGCTGCCGACAAATGGGCAGAAAGAACATGACCCACATGGGAAGGTAGCTTTAGTTTTACAGAGAACTTTTCTCAAGTTTCTTTTGTACTCACTCTGAGTGAGCATTTCCCCAATAGAGCCCGCCTGTTTTGTAAGTAATTTGTGGATATTGGGCTACCAGTCCGAGGATGGAGTCCTACGTTAGAATGGGCCAATATTTGGTAAGAATGCCTTTGATCTCTTGATGTTCATTAGAGTACCACATGATTATTCTGGCTGTATCTTTTTGTTTGTTTTTACCTTTGGGCTTGAATATCAGATCATGTCTGTCCAAGTTTCTAACCCGGTTGAAGGCTTTCTTTAAAGTGGTTGTAGTGTATGCTCTCAAAATGAATCTCTCACTAAGCCTGTCTGACTCTTGTTTGAAATCTTCATAAGATGTGCAATTTCATTTTATTTGCAAGAACTGACTATAGGGTATAGATTTTTAAGCGGCTCTGGGTGGAAACTTTCCACATGCAACATAGTGTAAAGATGTGCAAGATGGAGTCAGATTGATATACAGAGTTCCCCCTAAAGCACTGTTTTAGCTTCTCTAAAAATTATTTTACTGAGATGTTCTTAAAATCCTTGGATGTTCCCAATAGACGCTGACAGTGATGGGGGGAGGAGCTCGGACGTAACACGAGCCGCCGGCTGATGCGTCGAGAGGAGACCTGCGTAAGCGGCGTGAAGGAGAGGAAGCCGTGAGGCGAATAGGAAGCCGCCAGCCCGCCTGCCCGCTATGGGGGACAGTTAGGGCAGAGCGCCGCGACCCTCGCGCGATCCCCGCGCCTGACCCGGACACAGGCTGCTTTCAGAAGGAAAAACACGAGGGAGCTCCCGGATCCCGGAACCCGAATAGAGATGGGGCGCTCGAGAGAGAGTCCGTCTAGGAACACAAGAGGACGGTGAAGACGAGCGGACGGGATAAGTACCCCTATCTCACTACTTCTATTGTTTGGCAGATGGTTTAATACATTGCCTGGGTCGCTGCTTAAAGAGGCTCATGGTGGTTTCTTGTGGGCCTATATTGCGCTGTTGTTAAGGTGTAAATTTTTAAACGGGCAACACCGTGCTATTTCACAGATGAGGACTGGGAGTAACTATGAAAGCTAGCTAGGCGGAGGGTGAAGGGATAGGAAAACCCCCCCGGCTACAACCTCATAAGAACAATTATCCACACCTATAGAAGGTATATGTACAAAGGGACTAATGGGAATAGGAGATCACGGAGGAGGACATAAGGGATACCTACAGATCGCACGTGAGACCTACCCCTACCCCTACGCTTTCTGAGACCTACTTGGGATCCACTGGTTTGGGTAACTAGGTCACTGACACTTGATACACATACAAACAGCGGAAGAGCCTAGCTCCCAGGAGGACAGGGCAGGAAAATATATACATAAATCCCCCCTCCGGCGACGGAGAGGGGAAGGGTGCCTACGGATACCAGAAAGTCAAGAAGGCGGAAGGGACACCGGATAGGAGAGGGGAAATAGACCCTACATATTGCTCACCGGGGGTACCCTCGTGCCTATATTACCGTGTAAATACCGCACAATATTATCGGGGAGGACTGGGGGCAGCTGCAGAGATGGTGAGGACGTGACAGTGTGTACCCAGGCTCCTACCCCATACTGATGCATGAAGGAGATCCGAAGAGGACCCACTGGAAATCAGTAGCCCGTACCAGTGATTGACCCTTACGCCCTTCACTAATCACCGACAGGAACAGCTACCTTAAAGGTGGTGGAGCACTCTAGTGCCCCCAAGGACGGGAAAAGGAAAACAAATATACAACCCAACCCCGCTGAAGACCAAAGATGGACTCCGCTCAAAGAGAAAAAGATGAGAGGGAAACCGGCAAGAGGAGTAGGGGTAAACCCCCCCAGGACTAGTGCAAGCCCAAGCACCATTAAGAAGTACATGGTACAGGAAAATAAACAGGATAGCCCGGAAAAACAATACGGTATAAAAAGTAAACAAAAAGGGGGCGTGGCCAACCGGCAACAGTGACGGTCGCACAGTGAGAGAGCTCCGGCTCGGCGGGCACGAAGCGACGACATCCAGAGCATTGGTGACCCTCTAATGATGTCTGCAGACACCCTCCTTCACCCTCCGCCAGGAAAACAAAGGAAACGCGGATCCCAACGCTCCGCGCCACATAAACTTACTGACTTTTTCTCAGCACGAGGCGACAAGGGCCTCCAAGATGGCGGAGCGCGACCACAGCAGGCCTTCACTGTGGAAAGCTCCAGCTCCTCTTCCACCTCCTCGCAGGAATCGGTATGTACAGCTATACTCAATATCAACTCCGGGGACATCGCCAGATCACCCCCTGACAGTCCCACGACCCGCAACCCCAGGAAACACAAAAAATCAAGGCAGAACGACACTAATGATGATCATTCGGACATGGAAGAAGGATCGGATCCAGATCCTCTCCCACAGATACCATTGGAACAGTTCCTCTCATCCTCACAGCCTGTCTCTATAGGGGACATGAAGGATATGTTGATATCCTTGAGGGACTCCATGCACATAGACTTGAAGAAGGCTCTTCGCCCTATTAAACAAGATGTACAGGAATTGCAGCATAGAGTGACACTAGTGGAGGACACGTTAGATGAGGCCTACACAGCACACAACACTCTAGTGGAAGGCTATCAGGAACAACAGCAGGCTATGCAGCGACTGGCAGCCAAAATGGCTGACATGGAAGACTGCAGCCGAAGAAATAATATTAAATTCCGCGGAGTACCAGAAACCGTGGTAAATATTGAGCTGCACAAATTTATCCGCCAACTTTTACATCTATTAGTTCCCACAGCAACATGGAGCTTACTATTGATAGGGCGCATAGGCTCCCCAAGCCTTCCTTCCTACCTGCCTCCACTCCTCGAGACGTCTTAGCCAGAATACATTATTATCATGTCAAAGAGGAAGCCATGCGTAACGTTCGTAAGAACCCCCAACTCAATGAACAGGGATAGCATTGTACAACGATCTTTCCCAGGCTACAATACAGCACAGAAAGAGACTTCTCACGATCACCAAAGCACTCAGAAACCATGAGATCAAATATCAATGGGGCACTCCATCAAAACTGATCATAACCTACCGTGATAAGATGTACAACATCCTATCTTTGGAATCGGGCCTAAAACACTTAAAGGACTGGGGGATCTTACCGTACGAAGATCCACAAATGAAGCGGTCAGGCCCCACCAAACTTAGACAAGATTGGTCTAAATGATTTCCATACTTAGAGGCAGATCACTTTAAAGCAGCTACATGCAGTGCCCGCCCGCCCTGAATACTTTTTGGTCTGACAGAACTAAATATCCGTCTGGATAGAGTTGTTCTTTCATACACCCCTACGGTTCATCTACAGTTCATTCTGTTACTGACTCAAGTCCACCATTGGACCCCTTCTTTGTTTCTTTTTCAGTTATGTTATCTCTTGTTGATTCACCTTTTTCAGTCCACATCGAGTCTACGACTATAATCTGCTCCACCACCACTCATGCAGAAAACCTCCCCTCGATCAAAATAAACAGACTCTTTCTCCTTGTCAACCAGCCATGGAAGAGTAATCCAGGTACCTTACCACTCGCATGGTATGTAAACAATACTCCTTTCCAGACCATTATCGTATGCCTTAGGGATCTAACTACCCACTACAGCAAACCAAGAAAGCCATCATGACTATCAAATTTCTTTCCATGAACGTTAAAGGGCTAAATAGCCCCTTCAAAAGGAAGTTACTTTGGTCAGAGGCTGAAAGACTCAAAGGGGACATAATTTGCATTCAGGAGACCCACTTTCAGAACAACAAAGCTCCTACCTGCACTCATAAAAAGTACCCTAACATTTTTTTTGCCAACGCAAGTACCAAACAAAATGGAGTCCTCATTGCGATTAACTGCAATGTGGCTTTCTCCCTCCAGGAACACCTTTTTTTCAGCCCCACACAGATCATACTCCAGAATCGATCTAGCCATCACAGATATATCCACTCTCCACCAGGTACAGGCCGCCACTATAGAAGAAATTACATGGTCGGACCACGCTCCAATAACCTTAAGCATTTCAGAAAAAATAAATGACAAACCCAATATCCTATGGCGCAACAACATATCACTATTCCAGCAGGCATCACACAGGGATGGAGTCTCCAAGCACCTCAATGAATTTTTTGAATTTAATTACACAAACCAAGGTGATATTACTAATATTTGGTGCAAGCACAAGGCGTATATTAGAGGGATCCTACTACAAGCTGCATCAAGGGAAAAAAAAGGAAAACCCAAAATTTGAATAATCTTCTAACCCGCATCAAAATTCTAGAAGACCAAAATAAGCAGAAGACCTCACAGACCGGCATAAACAGTCTAAATCAGTTAAGGATAGAACTCAAACAACTCCTAATCCAAGGCTACGAAAACAATCTTAGATACTATAAAACCTCCTCATACCTATATGGCAATAAAGCAAATAAATCACTAGCCAGACTTATCCAGACTAGACAAGCAAAATCCAGAATAGTAGCCATGAAAGACCCCCAGACTAATAAACTAATGCATCACCCAAAAGACATATCGAACATCTTTAAAACTTATTACAGTGCCCTCTACAACCTAAATACAGACCACAGAACAACTCAACCAACCCAAGAAAAAATTGATGAATTTTTAGACCCTCTACATCTCCCTAGAATCTCGGAAGACCAATTAAAAAGCTTAAATTCTCCATTCACTTCCAAAGAACTTGAATCAGTCCTTAAAGGACTAGCTCCCAACAAATCCCCGGGCCCGGACGGTTTATTGGCCGAATACTACCAGTCCTTCAAAGAAACTCTTTCGCCCTATCTCATTGAACTATTCAACGCTATAGCCACATCTAAAACCCACCCTAAAGAAATGCTTAAAGCTATAATTGTCACACTACCTAAACCTGGAAAACCCACGGATTCACCACAGAATTTTAGGCTGATTTACTTACTAAATACGGACATTAAAATATTTGCCAAACTTATTGCAAATAGACTAGCTCCGATCACCCCAAATTTAATCAACCAAGACCAAGTGGGCTTTGTCTTGAACAGACAAGCACCTGACGGTACACGCAGAATCCTCAACCTACAAAAAATCATAGAAAACAAAAAAATCCCCGCTGCTTTTATAGCCCTAGATGCAGAAAAAGCTTTTGATAGGGTTCACTGGGGTTACATGGATACCACTCTATCGAAATTTGGTTTCTCCGGATTCATCAAAACAGCTATTGCAGCTCTATACACTTCCCCATCAGCCCAGGTATACACATCAGCAAGCCTATCAGAAGACTTCCCTATATCAAACTGCATGCGGCAGGAGTGCCCACTATCCCCTTTAATATTTTCACTATTAATGGAACCCCTGGCAACAGCAATAAGGGCAGCCCCCGACATATCAGGTATTGAAGTAGCTGGTAAATCCCACTCCATAAGCCTATTCGCCGACGACGTCATACTGACTCTCACCAATCTGGATAGGTCTATCCCAGCAATCAACAAATTAATCCTAAAATATGGCGAAGTCTCCTTTTATAAAATCAATATAAATAAATGCCAAGTATTACCCCTAAATTTAAACAAAAAGGCCAAAATAAGATTGAAACAAATATTTCCTTGCAATTGGGAGGCCAAGGAAATACAATATCTAGGAATCCAGTTAACCAGTAACTCCCAATTACTATACAAAGCTAATTACCAAAAACTTCTAGGAGTAATCAAAGCTGAATTAACACGAATAAACAACCCCTTCCTGTCCTGGCTCGGGCGCATAGCTGCCTTTAAAATGGTAATTCTCCCAAAGATCCTCTACACTTTTAGAACTGTTCCTATAATTCTCCCTACTGAGTTCTTCACTACGCTTAATGCACTCATGAAACAATATGTATGGAAGGGGAAAGCTCCCCGCATCGCCTTTTCCACACTCATTAAACACAAATCTAAAGGAGGGATGGGACTCCTCTCTCTAATAAACTATTACAGAGCATCACTTCTAGTGCAAATCAAAGAATGGATCGATCCTCTATCCACAAAGCCTTGGGTATTATTAGAGAAACATATGATTAACAATAAATCCCTCAAACATCTCCTGATTGCATCCGCCTCTAACCTACCAAATAGCCTTGGTAACTTCCCATCAATCCTGGCTTCCCTAAACGCCTGGAAAGACTCCGTATTATTGGCCAATGAAACAATTAAGACACCATTAACTGAGGTTCCCCTTCCAGTCCTGGAAATCCTAATACCTAATCTCTCTCTTAATACCTGGTCATCCCTAGGGTATTCCTCATGGAATACAGTCCCAGAGGAATTAAAAAAGAAAGACACATTTAAAAATTACCAAATCCGGCATCTTCTGCAATCCACTCACCAGAAAGACATTCCCATGAATAAAGCAATTTGGGACTACTATCACAACCAACCAAACACTAAAGGAGGCATCTCTCAAATATACAATGCTTTACAAGCAGATAACCCAGTAAGAAACACGCAAGCCATTAAAAATTGGGAAAGGGATCTGGGAAAGAACTTCTCAGAACACCAATGGGTGTTAGCAATACGACACAGCCTAGAGGCGTCACACTGCGTACTTCACTGGGAAAATTTCTTTAAAATCCTCTATAGATGGTATCTAACTCCTGCTAGATTAAACCGCATCTACACTCATACCAATCCAGAGTGTTGGTGAAACTGCGGTCAAAGAGGTCACATTTTACACATACTATGGCAATGCCCTTCCGTGACCAGTTTTTGGCAAGCAATTTTTAGGCTAATATCTACAATTACAGGTAGCCCGACTCAACCCTCCCCAGGGTTAGCATTGCTAAACCTGACCTCAGAAAGCTTCCCCCCAAAAACTAGAAAGGTAGCAATACTTATATGCAGCCAGACTGACCATCATGAGTAAATGGAGGAAAGACTTAAGCCCAAACATAGAGGAAGTCATCTCCAGAACTAAACTGCAATGTTCTTACGAGCACGCATTTGCCAAAGCTCACAAATCCACCAAAAAATTTCTGAACAACTGGGAGTGCTGGATTAACAACTATCCACTGAATTGAGCCCGAATGCAGATGAGAAATAAGCGTTATGAGAGTAGAATCGGTATGGACGCATTGTTACTGTTATGGTTGTTGTTACTACAAGGTTAGCATTATTACGGCTTAAATTATGCTTAAAAGTTATGGTCAACATAGTTGCTGATTTTACTAGTTGCAAAAATCATTATCTGCCAAAATACTTTATATAACCCTGCAACCAATGATCATTCACTGCGAAATAGCCACTATCCAACCATATAATATAACTTGACCACCCAAGCCTGACCACAGTGAGTACCCATTTGGGGTGGCAGGCACTTCCTAGTGAGAGTATGGAAGCCAAATTTACTACATGGTATACATAATGGACCTTCATGTCCAATAAGAAAATAAATGATTGATCATTGCGAGCAACCCTTTCTATTTATGATGAGATAGCTACTCTATATCTCTAATGTATTATCTGAATTATATATGTTGGAATCTCAACTCGACTATGTAACAAGCATAAGCTGTAATGTCTTTTAAATTCAATAAAAATTTAAGATAAAAAAAAAAAAAGTAAACAAAAAGAAGCAACAAACAAAGGAGCCCAAAAAAGACAGTCGCAGGGGGTGCAGAAGCACTAGGGAAGGGGAGGGACTCGGAGGAAGAATTGCCCCTAAGTACATCGATAGCAACAAAAATGGAGATTGCAGAAATGTTCCAGAGGCTGGAGACCTCATTGAAAGGAGAACTAGGGGGCGTACGCTCAGACCTGGGACAGATCCTCAGAAGGGTTGAGGAAACAGAGGAGAGAATGGAAAGACAAGAGGAAGAAATAAGGATACTAAAAGAGCAGGTACACTCCATTCGAATCGAACAACGGGACATAAGATACAAAATAGAAGATCAGGAGAACAGAGACAGGAGGAGGAACCTGTGGATCCGAGACATCCCAGAGAGGGCAATAGAGGAAATAACGGACGCCCATCAAGAAGAGAATCTGCAGGAAGTTATAGATAAAATATTTGGGCCAGTACTAGTAAAGGCTGAAGGAGAAAAGATAGAGATAGAAAGAATCCATAGAATTAGGAAACCCCCAACGCTGGGGAAGGACATACCCCGAGATGTGATAGTACGGTTCCACAAAATACAAAGACAAGCTGATATGGCAAAGAATAAGAAACAACCCAGTAAAGTTCGGTGAAATAGAAGTAAAAGTATTTGCGGACCTGGCCAAAGAGACGAGAAGCAGAAGAAGACAACTGAAGCCTCTAATTGAACAGATGAGGAGACAGGACATTAACTATACATGGGGGTTTCCAGCTTGTCTGATAGGAAAGAAAGAGGGGAGATCAGCTAGATTAAGATACCCAGAAGAAATGGAGGACTTCTGCAGAAAACTGGACATACAGATACCAGAGCTGGAGGGATGGGGGAGTGGGGGATATCAAAAGACAAGAACTGAAGGAGAACAACAGTGGCAGAGAGTAGGAAAACAGAAATCGCAGACGAAAAAATAATAGAGGGAGAGAGGGTGGGAAACGGGAGAGATAACGGGTGAGGGAAGGGGTGAGGAACTACGCACAAAAGACGAACAGGGAGATATGGGACGCATCAGCCAGGGGATTTCTTCTGGTTTGTGTTACAAGGGAAGCTCGACCCCGGGGGTAGAAGGGGAACGATACTTCTGGATTCAGAGGACTCGTTCGCCAAGAAGGGGCTGGTATGAGCCCTAAAACCCCGAGGGGGGGAGGGGTGGGAGGGTAGGTTCCGACAAGAGAGGAGATAAAAGAAAAAAAAAAGAGGAGAAAAGGTAAAAAAAAAAAAAAAACAATATGACAGAAATTAGATTTTTAACATATAATACACGGGGAATGAATACGCCATCAAAAAGACACAAAATATTACAAGAGATGAAAATATATGGGATAGGAATCGCATTCCTTCAAGAGACACACATATCTCAGAAAACGAGAACCAGGATTTTCTCACGGGATTTCCCAATATGGTATCAGGGAGACTCACCAACAAGCAGGGCTAAGGGGGTGGCTACCGGTTTTGCAAGGGGGGTCCAGTTTGCCCTGGAGGCGAGAGAGGTCGATCAGGAAGGAAGATATCTCTTCCTCAGGGGGAAACTGGACAATGAAGAAATCACATTGGCCAACGTATATAGCCCGAATAAGAATCAGGGGGAATTCCTGATTGGGGCCTTGGGAAGACTAATGGAATTCAAAAAAGGGAAAGTAATACTGGCTGGTGATTTCAACTTACCACTGGACCCTGAGTGGGACAGTACGTCACGTGCACGGGGAATTCGGAACGTGCGGTTGAAAAGTTTGAAGGAAAAACTGTTTAAATGCCAACTAATTGATGTTTGGAGAGTATGCCACCCAAAAGGAAAAGACTACATGTTCCTTTCCCCCGTGCACGGGACGTACTCAAGAATAGATTACATAATGGTAGAACACAGGGCATTAGAGCAAGTAGTTAAATCAACAATAGAAACAGTTACACTGTCGGACCATGCCCCGGTCAACATGACAATGAAAATTGGAAGAGATAAAAAAAAGGATAGGAGCGAGTGGAGGCTAAATGATGAACTACTAAGGGGGAAAGCCAGAGAAGAAAAACTGGTAGAGGAGATAAGCAAATTTTTTTAACTAAATAACACAGGAGAGATGTTGATGCCAACCGTATGGGAGGCATACAAGGCATATATCCGGGGGATCCTGATTAAAATAGGTACGAAGGAAAAACAAGAAAGAAATGCAAAGATTACAGGAATAATAAGGCAAATATACGAACTAGAACAAAAACATAAAAAAGATCATGCCCAAGAGACACTACAGACATTGGTCATAAAAAGAGAAGAGTTAAGGGTAATGTTGGAACAAAAAACAAGAAAAAATTTCAATATAATAAAAAAGGAAAGATATATGGGAGGCAATAAAAAACAAAAAAAGAAATTACACCGAAAAAATCCAGACTAAAGCAGGGAAAATAGTGTACAAGACCAAAGAGATAGCAGAGGCATTTCAAGAATACTACAAAACGTTGTACACAATTAAAAAAAAAGAGAATAAAATAGAAGAAAAACAAAAGGGAGCAAAAATGGAAGAATTTTTAGAAGAAGCAAATTTACCTAAAATACCAGTAGAACAGGTGCGCGGGTTAGAAGAACCAATAACCACAGAGGAAATAGAAGCGGCACTAAAAAACTCGGCACCTGGGAAGAGCCCGGGCCCCGACGAGTTCCCCGTTATTATAAAAAATTTAAAGAGATTCTCATACCCAAATTGAGAGAATACTTAAACGGGATAGGCGACACATGGGAGGTAAGGGAGGAGGCAGTGGAGGCAACAATAGCATTAATTCCTAAGGAGGGGAAGGATAAAACAATATGTTCAAGCTACAGGCCGATCTCATTGCTGAATTCAGACATCAAATTGTTCTCAAAAATATTAGCGACTAGAATAAAGAGATTGATAAATAGAATAATCAATGGGGACCAGGTTGGGTTCGTACCAGGGAGGGAAGGGAAGGACAACGGGATCAGGACCCTCCTGCTGATAAAAAAAAGAAAAAAGAAAGGGACTCCCGGTCTACTCCTGTCAATAGATGCCGAAAAGGCCTTTGACAGGGTAGACTGGGGGTTCCTGTTTAAGACTTTAGAAAACGTAGGAGTAGGGAAGAGAATGATCCAATGGATCAAAGCACTATATAAGAAACCTAAGACCAGGATAAGGGTGAATGGGGAATTATCCTCAACATTCATCCTGGAGAACGGTACACGCCAGGGGTGCCCACTGTCCCCGTTGTTGTTTATTCTTTATTTAGAGCCACTATTGTCGGTAATAAGGAATAACCAAGAGATAAGAGGGTTTTGGGCGGCAGAAGAGGAACATAAGGTAGCGGCATATGCTGACGATTTACTATTATATATAGATTCCCCCAAAATAACATTACCAAAAATAATGGAGGCCATAAAAAGATACGGAGAGATATCAAATTTTAAAATAAACAAAGATAAATCTGAGATCTTGGGCATCAACATAGGAAGACAAAAAAGAGCAGAACTCCAAAAGGGATTCCCATTTAAATGGGTGGAAAAGGGACTAAAATACCTGGGGATCATCTTAGCAACGGATAGGGAGAGAATATATCAATGGAATTATATCCCCTTAATCAACGAAATTAAAGAAGAACTCAATAAACTAACCCACAGACCACTGTCCTGGTTCGGGCGGATTAACACAATTAAAATGGTAATACAACCAAAATCTTATACAAATTCCAAATGCTACCAATTGAAATACCGTTCTTTCAGGTGATCAGGAAGGTGTTAGACAAATTTGTATGGAGAAACATAAAACCAAGGATAAAATTCTCGACCCTAAGCAGAAGGAAAGAAAGGGGGGGATTAGCAGTACCAGACATTAAAAAATATTACACGGCAAATATAATTTCACGGGTGATAGAGTGGATAAATCCCACAGACAAGAAATGGGGAAAAATGGAAAACAGGTGGAGTAGGAGTCACTTAAGGAAAGGGGTGTGGATTCCAAAAGGATTCAGGGAATTGGCAGAAGACACAAGCAACTTGACACACACAGTATTTAAAGAGTGGGATAAACTATTAGCACTAATCAAATGGGAATTTAATTCCCCATACACACCGTTGTGTGGAACTAATTACTTTGCACCGGGGAAAGAAGAATGGTTTGGGAAATGGATCAAAACAGACACAAAATTAAAGGACATATTAAGGGGAAGGGAAGTAGCAACATTAGAAGAATTAAGGAGTAGGGAAAATTTCCAAGATATCGACGCATGGCGGTATTATCAACTAAGACAATTTGTCAACTTACTCCCCCAACCACTGAGAACAGAAAAATAAACAACACAATTAGAAAAAATCTGTATGAACAGAGGGAAAAGAAAAGGGTGTGTATCCAAATTATACAATATGTTAGTAGAGCTGGGTGGAGAGGAACGACCGCCATGCTTCATGCTTCGATAGATGGGAGAAGGAATTGGGACAACAAGTAGGGGTACATGCATGGGAAAAGATCTCAAAGCTAGTGTTTAAATCCGCCACAGATAGTAAAACGTGGGAGATGAATTATAAATGCCTCGATGGTACCTTACCCTGGAGAGAATGTCAAAGATACAGACAGAGCAGGAAAAATGGTGCTGGAGAGGTTGTAGAGCAGTAGGGACAATGGCACACTTGTGGTGGGAGTGTAAGGGGATTCAGGGATTTTGGGAAGAGATAGTGGCTTTGAGCAAGGAAATAACTGGAATCGAGATAGCTAGAGACCCATGGCAATGCCTGTTCCACCAGACGGACAGGTCTATCACACAATACACAAAGTCCATTGTACCACATCTGCTGAACGCAGTAAAAGGTCTGATCCCCAGATATTGGCCAAGCACCCAAATACCAATGATGAGGGAATGGTGCCTAAGAGTAGAAGAGTTAAGAAACATGGAGTCCCTGAGAATAAGAGAAGAGGAGCTAATGGAGGATGAATGTGAGAAATGGGAGGGGTGGACAAGCTTCAAGACCTCCAGTACATATATAAACATAATGATCAGGGGAGAAACAGCTGTCGGAACCTAGGGAGGGGGGGTGGGGTGGGGAAGTGGGGAGTCCGGTGACGCAAAAGGAAATGAAAGAAGAGAGTTGGGGTTGCCATAGGAATAAATTCATACCCAGTCCCCCAACAGAAGGGGAATAAAAGAAGGAAACAGAGATTATGCAAGGTAGAAAAGGGGAGACCGGAGATGATGAGAAGTCACCCCACGATGACACGATAGAAGTGAAATCATAGGTGGGGAAAAGAGGTCAATAAGATGCAGACCCAGACGAAACTGATCCGGACAAAAAAAAAAAATCCTCGGATGTTGTTTATCTCTGTATCTCTGTTAAAAGTTCAATGACTATGCCAGAAGACATCTGGTCTTCCTGGCAGAACATTCATATGGTCATTTCTGGGAAAAAGGTGTTATTATAAAAAGTCCCTTTTGTGTAAGCAAAGTTTGATTGATTATGACAAGTAACCTTTCACTCCCAGTCAACATGACCTATGTAATCATATTGTAATCTGGTAATAATTAGTTTTAACCTGGATGCATGCCCTGTATAGACGCTCATGTTATTGTTTTCCTATAAAAATTGTATTCACTTGTATGTCGGTATCACACTGCCTGTAAGCTGTGATCCAGTGCGCATTGACAAACTTTATTCTCAGTAAACTTATATCAGACGAATGCAATCAATTGGAAGTTGATGTCTTTTATTGCAAAGGCGATCGTAACATTTGGTGACCGAAATCGTGTCTTCTTGACTGCACATATCCACCTTCGGCTCCTCTCTCACAACAGGAAGGACTGTCCAGGTGCCACAAGTGAGAAAACTTTATTCTCATAATAATACTGTCTTTGCTGTGCGAGAGATGGCAGGTGGGGTTTGCAGCTACAGAAGGTAACACGTTTCCTTTATTTACAAAATGCATTCTGTCTGTGCATAATTGCTGGGAATGTTGTTTTTCAGAATATTCTGATAAATGTTAGTAAATTTTCTAAGAGTACTCATTCTTTTATGCTTTACCCTTTGAGATGACAATATATACAGTATCTCACAAAAGTGAGTACACCCCTCACATTTTTGTAAATATTTTATTATATCTTTTCATGTGACAACACTGAAGAAATCACACTTTGCTACAATGTAAAGTAGCGAGTGTACAGCTTGTACAACAGTGTAAATTTGCTGTCCCCTCAAAATAACGCAACACACAGCCATTAATGTCTAAACCACTGGCAACAAAAGTGAGTACACCCCTAAGTGAAATTGTCCAAATTGGGCCCAATTAGCCATTTTCCCTCCTCAGTGTCATGTGAATCGTTAGTGTTACAAGGTCTCAAGCGTGAATGGGGAGCAGGTGTGTTACATTTGGTGTTATCACTCTCACTCTCTCATATTGATCACTGGAAGTTCAACATGGCACCTCATGGCAAAGAACTCTGAGGATCTGAAAAAAAGAATTGCTGCTCAACATAAAGATGGCCTAGGCTATAAGAGGATTGCCAAGATCCTGAAACTGAGCTGCAGCACCAAGACCATACAGTGGTTTAACAGGACAGGTTCCACTAAGAACTTGCCTTGCCATGGTCGACCAAAGAAGTTGAGTGCAGATGCTCAACGTCATATCCAGAGGTTGTTTTTGTGAAACAGATGTATGAGTCCTGCCAGCATTGCTGCAGAGGTTGAAGGGGTGGGGGTTAGCCTGTCAGTGCTCAGACCATACGTCACACACTGCATCCCAGAAGGAAGCCTCTTCTAAAGATGATACACAAGAAAGCCTGCAAACAGTTTGTTGAAGACAACCAGACTAAGGACATGGATTACTGGTACCATGTCCTGTGGCCTGATGAGATGAAGATAAACTTATTTGGTGCAGATGGTGTCAAGCATGTGTGGCGGCAACCAAGTGAGGAGCACAAAGACGAGTCTGTCTTGCCTACAGTCAAGCATGGTGGTGCGAGTGTCATGGTCTAGGGCTGCATGAGTGTTGCCGGAACTGGGAAGGTACAGTTCATTGAGGGAACCATGAATGCCAACATGTACTGTGACATACTGAAGCAGAGCATGATCCCCTCCATTCGAAGACTAGGCCGCAGGGCAGTATTCCAACATGATAATGACCTCAAACACACCTCCTAGACTACCACTGCCTTTCTAAAGAAACTGAGGGTAAAGGTGATGGACTGGCCATGCATGTCTCCAAACCTAAACCCTATTGAGAATCTGTGGGGCATCCTCAAATGGAAGGTAGAGGAGTGCAAGGTCTCTAACATCCACTAGTTCCATGATGTCATCATCAAGGCAGTGCTGGAAAATAATGCTGTCTACACAAAATATTGACACTGGGCACAATTTGGACATTTTCACTAGGGGTGTACTCACTTTTGTTGCCAACGGTTTAGACATTAATGGCTGTGTGTTGAGCTATTTTGAGGGGACAGCAAATTTACACTGTTATACAAGCTGTACACTCACTACGTTGCAGCAAAGTGTCATTTCTTCAGAGCTGTCACATGTAAAGATATAATAAAATATTTACAAAAATGTGAGGGGTGCACTCACTTTTGTGAGATACTGTATATATGATTTTGATTAAGGGATGTAGTTGAGCAGGTACCACAATTTCTAAGAGTGAGTAGAAGTTGTTGAATGCAGAGTTTTTTGCATGATTTTTTGTGACAATCTGTGGTCCTAGGACAAGTTGTCCTCAGCGGATAGCCACAGTGAATATATGAACTGCTGTGTGTTCTGTGGAATTGGGAGTCTAATTAGGGCTTAACCTATGACACCCAGAGAGGAGACGTCCCTCTGGGAATAGAACTAAGTGAGATATCTCATTAACCATTTGACCACCGGGCCAATTCTGACACTTCTCTCCTACATGTAAAAATCATAATTTTTTTGCTAGAAAATTACTCATAACTAGAGTTGAGCGAACCCGGACTGTAAAGTTTGGGTCCATGCCGAAATTTGGGGTGTCCGGGACCCGGACCCGAACCCGGACTTTTCAAAAAAAGTCCGGGTTCGGGTCCGGGGTTCTGGTAATTTTATTAAAAGTTCTGAAAATGG
>BLSH010319106.1:148631-160049 GCA_018402905.1 Glandirana rugosa | reverse complement strand
CTTTTTGGAATGATAGCCAGCTGAATGGGGCTGCCGCGTGCAGCAGCATGATAACTATGGTCTATTTGATGGGCTTATATGTTAAGGGGTTGACTGTGTATTTATGTTTGTTGTAAGGAATATAACCTAATTCCTATAGTTTAACCTATGTGTTTCTTCATATGCAAGGTATAATAGATAGATTGCTGTAGATTCTTTAGATCTCTATACTATTTACTAATAAAATTATATTGTGGTATTGAAGCCTTCACTTATGGTCAAAGAACTTTAATTTAACCCATATCATCTATGAAGAGATATTAAATCTCAAATATAACTTAGGGGTAACAGGCCAAACGGGCATATATTGAATCAATTTCTTTGTTAAGTGTTTCTAACTGTGATCGATACTCATTCTGCAGAAGCAACATTGGAGCTCTGGAGCAGTCATTAAGTTTATTTTCCCAGTTGGACCTAAGTTCACGGGATGTGTGTTCCAGTATTAGGAAAATTTGGATTCTCAATCCTACTGGGTTAATATCCTCTTCAACCACTTACCCACTGGGCACTTAAACCCCCTTCCCAACCAGACCAATTTTCAGCTTTCAGTACTCTCACATTTTGAATGACAATTACTGGTATTTAATCACCATTGGGGTTTTTATTTTTTGCGCTATAAATGGAAAAAGACCAAACATTTTGTAAAAAATGAATTTTTCTTTTTTTCTGTTATAAAATTTTGCAAATTAGTAACTTTTTTCATAAATTTTGGCCAAAATGTATACTGCTACATGCCTTTGGCAAAAATAACCCAAATACGTGTATATTATTTGGTCTTTGTGAAAGTTATAGAGTCTACAATCTATGGTGCAAATCACTGAAAATTCATCACACCCGATGTACTAACAGCCTATCTAATTTCTTGAGACCCTAACAAGCCAGGAAAGTACAAATACCCCCCAAATGACCCCTTTTTGGAAAGTAGACTGTCCAAAGTATTTAGTAAGTGGCATGGCGAGATTTTTGAAGTTGTTATTTTTTCCCACAATTCTTTGAAAAATGAAGAATTTTATTTCTGTTTTTTTTAAACAAAATTGTCATGTTAACAGGTTATTTCTCACACTCAGCATATGCATACCACAAATTACACCCCAGATGCATGGGTCAGCACAGATGGATAGCGGGGCACAGATGCATATGTGAGCATGGATGGATGGGTGAGCATGCATGGATGGGTGAGCACGGATGCATGGGTAAGCATGCATGCATGGGTGAGCATGGATGCATGGATGAGCACAGATGGATGGCGGAGCATGGATGCATGGTGAGCATGGATGCATGGGTGAGCATGGATGCATGGGTGAGCACGGGTGGATGGGTGAGCACGGCTGGATGGGTGAGCACGGCTGGATGGGTGAGCACGGCTGGATGGGTGAGCATGAATGCATGGGTGAGCATGGCTGGATGGGTGAACATGGATGCATGGGTGAGCACAGATGGGTGAGCAAGGATGCATGGGTGACAGATGAGGCTGGATGGATGAGGCTGGATGGGTGAGCATGGATGGATGGATGGGGGGTCCAGACTGGCACATAGCAGTGCTGCCCACAGCACCGCTGCGTCTGATCTCTCCCCCTCTCCTCTCACACTGCATCGATCGGTGCGGAGAGGGGAGAGACATCCGCCGGCTTGTTTACATCTGATCGCTCCGTCATTTTATGGAGCGATCAAGTGGTAAATGGCTGCCGTGATTCGTGACTCGCTGGGTCTCAAGGACCCGGCGGTCACAGATGCTCCCGGCTCCATGCCCCAGGGGGCACGCGGGAGCGTGATTCTGCGAGGACATTATGGTATGCCCCCCCAGAACAATTGCTCCACCTTGCGGCCGTGTTTCTATATGACATGGAGAGTGTAAAGCCTGGTGCACTTCTGCATAGAAACCAATCAGCTTCCAGTTTTTTTTTGTCAAAGCTTAATTGAACAAGCTGAAGTTAGAAGCTGACATGCGCAGCTGCACCAGATTTTGCACTCTTTAGCTTTAGTAAATCAATCCCTATGTGTCAATGGAAGGCTGATTTTTTCTCAAGGGTTTTGGTTAAAGAAAAGAAGGGGGATGATAAATCGGATGCAATTTGTTCTTTGGCTTTATAACTAGTTTGGATGTTGAACATAAGTTTGTCCCATTCTCGGCCTAAAAGGTCATCCATAATATTGATTTTAACTCAACAATGTAGATATCTAGTCAAATAGGAACATTTCTTTATATAATGTCAGGGTACTGCCCTAGCTACTTGTTCTCTTTATATAATAGGAGAAGGAGTCATAAGTATAATTGGGTTATTGGTAGAGTTGAGCGAACCCGGACTGTAAAGTTCGGGTCCGTACCGGACTTTAGGGTGTCCGTGCCCAAACCTGATACCGGACATTTCAAAAAAAGTCCGGGATTGGGTTCGGTATTCGGGTATTTTTTGGCGCCTGTTGAATAGCTGCAGGGCAGCCAATCAACAAGCGTTTCACGCATTTGCCCTTAGAAGCCATCACAGCCATGCCTACTAATGGCATGGCTGTGATTGGCCAGTGCATCATGTGACCCAGACTATTTTTGGCGCCTGTTGAATAGCTGCAGGGCAGCCAATCAACAAGTGTTTCACTCGTTTGCCCTTAGAAGCCATCACAGCCATGCCTACTAATGGCATGGCTGTGATTGGCCAGTGCATTATGTGACCCAGCCTCGATATGAGCTGGAGTCACGTAGCGCTGCATGTCACATGCTCTTAGGGTAGTGTAGGGAGAGGATGCTGCCGCCGCTGTGAGGGACAGATTATCATTCTAATATCATCTCATCCTGCATTAGAGACAGGTTCCTGGCGGTGCTGTGAGGGAAAGATTAGCGTTCTGAAATCATTGGATACTGGAGTAAGTACAGGTTCCTGGTGTTGTGAGGGAAAGATTAGTGTTCTAATATCATCTCATCCTGCATTAGAGACAGGTTCCTGGTGGTGCTGTGAGGGAAAGATTAGCATTCTAATATCATTTGATACTGCATTAGGGACAGGTTCCTGGTGCTGTGAGGGAAAGATTAGCATTCTAATATCATCTCATACTGCATTAGGTACAGGTTCCTGGTGCTGTGAGGGAAAGATTAGAGTTCTAATATCATCTGATACTGCATTAGGGAGAGGTTCCTGGTGCTGTGAGGGAAAGATTAGCGTTCTAATATTATCTCATACTGCAGTAGGGGCAGATTCCTGTCAGTGCTGTGAGGGACAGATTATTGTTCTAAAATCATCTCATACTGGAGTAGGGACAGGTTCCTGTCGGTGCTGTGAGGGACAGATTATCGTTCAAAAATCATCTCATACTGGTGTAGGGAGAGGTTCCTGTTGGTGCTGTGAGGGACAGATTATCGTTCTAAAATCATCTCATACTACAGTAGGGACAGGTTCCTGTCAGTGCTGTGAGGGACATATTATAGTTCTAAAATCATCTCATACTGGAGTAGGGACAGGTTCCTGTCGGTGCTGTGAGGGACAGATTAGCGTTCTAAAATCTTCTCATACTGGAGTAGGGAGAGGTTCCTGTCGGTGCTTTGAGGGACAGATTATAGTTCTAAAATCTTCTCATACTGGAGTAGGGAGAGGTTCCTGTCTGTGCTGTGAGGGACAGATTAGTGTTCTAAAATCGTCTCATACTGCAGTAGGGACAGGTTCCTGGCAGTGCTGTGAGGGACAGATTATTATCATTCTAAAATCATCTCATACTGCAGTAGGGAAAGGTTCCTGTCGGTGTTGTGAGGGACAGATTAGCATTCTAAAACCATCTCATACTGCAGTAGGGACAGGTTCCTGGCGGTGCTGTGAGGGACAGATTAGCATTTTTAAAATCATCTCATACTGGTGTAGGAAGAGGTTCCTGTCGGTGCTGTGAGAGACAGATTATCGTTCTAAAATCATCTCATACTGCAGTAGGGACAGGTTCCTGTCAGTGCTGTAAAAGTGTGTCTATGTTGCTGTTTTAAAAAAAAAAAAGAATAATAATTTATTATTCTGTTTTTTTTTTTAGTATTAATAAATATTGCTACATAGTACATCTGCACCTTCCTGTGCACTTCTTGCGCAAAAATAAAAAGTGTGTCTACATGCTGGTTTAAAAAAAAAGAAAAATATTCTAAATACTACATTTGCAGCCAGCGGTGTATTTGTTGCACAAAAATAAAAAGTCCATCTACATTGCTGGTTTAAAAAAAAAAGAATAATAATTTATTATTCTTTTTTTTACTATTAATAAATAGTGCTACATATTACATTTGCTTCCAGAATGGGGAGAGCATCAAATAAGGGTCGTGGTCATGGTCGTGGTGCTGCTGGTGTTGGTGGTGTTGGTGAAGTTCCCGTTGCAAGGAGAGGACGTGGTCGATTTGTGCCAGCTACACGCACAAGTGAAACACCTTCCTCAGGTGCGAGTAGCCGACAGAACCTTCAACGTTATATGGTAAGCCCGAATGCCGCTCAACGAATGGTGAGGCCAGAAGAAGTACAGGCGATAGTAGATTGGGTGGCTGACAATGCCTGCAGTTCCTTCACATTGTCTCCCACCCGGTCCCTTGATGAAAGCTCAGAGTTGGCCCCTGAACCGCATGGCCATCTGTCTTTCACCTCAGCCCCTTGTAAATCAGCCAAGCAGTCTGAGCCCCAGGTCATGCAGCAGTCTCTTATGCTTTTTGATGACTCTGCTGGTGTGCTTTCCATGGGCCATCCACACATAGCGCTGCCCCAGAAGTGGAAGACATTGAGTGCACCGATGCCCAACCACTTCTGTTTCAGGATGAGGACATGGAAACACCACCGCAGCATGTCTCTGATGATTACGAAACACAGGTGTCAACTGCTGAGGCTTTCCACGGTGTGCA
Source organism: Glandirana rugosa (assembly GCA_018402905.1). Taxonomy (NCBI): domain Eukaryota; kingdom Metazoa; phylum Chordata; class Amphibia; order Anura; family Ranidae; genus Glandirana; species Glandirana rugosa. Next base: position 155,161 of record BLSH010319106.1, on the reverse strand, counting down.
GACTAACAAGGAGGGCAGTGGTGAAGGGTGGGTGGAAGAGGATGTGGAGGATGATGAGGTCCTAGACCCCACATGGAATGAAGGTCATGCGAGTGACGTGTGCAGTTTGGAGGAAGAGGTGGTGGTCGCACAGAGGCACCAGTACAGCAAAAGAGGAAGCAGGTTGCAAAAGCGGAGCGAGCGTCCCCTAGTCAGTAGGCCTCCTATTACCCACCGCACCCAGGGACCTAGCACACCAAAGGCAGCTCAAAGGCGTTCCCCCACGTGGCAGTTCTTCACACAATGTGCTGACTACAAGACACGAGTGGTTTGCACACTGTGCAATGAGAGGCTGGAGCGAGGCATAAATGTTCTAAACCTGAGCACAACCTCCATGACCAGGCATCTAAATGCAAAGCACTTGCTGCAGTGGAATAAGTACCTCGAAATCCAAGAAAGGTCTCAGCCTCCTCCTGCTTCCTCTTCTGCTGCTGCCTCAGCCTCTTCCTCCACCTCTACAGTGCCAGTGTCACCTGCCACCCAGCAAACAGACAATGTGACAGCAACGCCACCATGTCCGCCACCGTCCCCGAGCATTTCCACACGGTCCCATGGAAGCTTACAGCTCTCCATCTCCCAAACACTGGAGAGAAAGAGGAAGTACCCCCCTACCCACCCACGATCCCTGGCCCTGAATGCCAGCATTTCAAAAATCCTGGCCTTTGAAATGCTGTCATTCCATCTGGTGGACACGGACAGTTTTAAAAACCTGATGGCGGTGGCTGTCCCACAGTACGTGGTACCCAGCCGCCACTACTTTTCCAGGCGAGCCATCCCTTCCCTGCACAAACAAGTCGGGACGAGATCAAGTGTGCACTGTGCAACGCCACCTGTGGCAAGTTCCACATAACCACTGATATGTGGACCAGTAAGCACGGGCAGGGACGCTATATCTCGCTAACTGCACACTGGGCAAATGTAGTGTCAGGTGGGCATGAGGCGGCTAGCCGTTTGGTGCATGTTCTTCCGCCACCGAGGATTGCAGGGCATTTCTCTTTGCCTCCGGCTGCCTCCTCCTCCTACTCCGCTTGCTCCTCCTCTACCACCTCCTCATCCAGTCAGCGTAACTCCTTCACCACCAACTTCAGCACATTCAGGGGGAAACTACAGCAGGCTGTTTTAAAACTGATATGTTTGGGGGATAAACCCCACACTGTGTAGCAGCTGTGGACAGGCATTGAACAACAAACCAATGAGTGGTTGTTGCCACTGAGCCTCAAGCCTGGCCTGGTGGTGTGCGATAATGGGCGAAATCTCGTAGCAGCTCTGGGCCTAGCCGGTTTGACGCACATCCCTTGCCTGGTGCATGTGCTGAATTTGGTGGTGCAGAAATTTCTAAAAAACTACCCGGATAAGTCAGAGCTGCTGCAGAAAGTGCGAGCCGTCCGTGCGCGCTTTCACCGTTCTCACCCTGCTGCTGCTGGCCTGTCTGCGCTGCAGCGGAACTTCGGCCTTCCCGCTCACTGCCTCCTATGTGACGTGCCCACAAGGTGGATCTCCACCTTGCACATGCTGGAGAGACTGTGATAGCAGCAGCAGGCAATAGTGAAGTATCAGCTGCAGCACGCACGGGTCAGTCGCTCTGCGGAACAGCACCACTTCACCACCGAGTGGGCCTCCATGCGAGACCTGTGTACCATATTGCGGTGTTTCGAGTACTCCACCTACATGGCCAGTGCCGATGACGCTGTTCTCAGCGTTACTATCCCACTTCTATGTCTCCTTGAAAAAACACTTTGGGCGATGATGGAAGAGGATGTGGCACAGGAGGAGGAGGAAGAGAGGTCATTCACAAGTGGCTCGGAGGGTGGGTTCCTGCACCAGCATAGGCCAGGTAAAAAAATTTCAAGTCAGGGCACAGTTCTGGAGGGTGAGGAGGACAAGGATGATGAGGAGGAGGAGGAGGAGGAACCGTGTTCACAGCAGGGTGGCACCCAACGCAGCTCGTGGGCATCACTGGAGCGTGGCTGGGGGGATACGGAAGACACACATGATACACCTCCCACAGAGGACAGCTTGTGTTTGCCTCTGGGCAGCCTGGCACACATGAGCAACTAGATGCTGCAGTGCCTGCTCAACGACAGCCGAGTTGCCCACATTTTAACTTGTGTTGATTACTGGGTGGCCACCCTGCTGGATCCGAGTTACAAGGACACCGTGCTGTCCTTAATCCCCTCACTGGAGCGTGATCAGAAGATGCAAGATGCACTACAATCGCAAGCTGGTAGGCGCGCTGCTGAGGGCACTCCCAAATGACACCGGGGGTTCAGTGGAAGCACAAGGCGAAGGCAGAGGAGGAGGAAGAGTTCGCCAACGCAGCTGTGGCACCACCAGCACCTCAGAAGGCAGGGTTAGCATGGCCGAAATGTGGAAAAGCTTTGTCAGCAGCACGCCACAACAAACAGCACCACCAGCTGATAGGCAACGTCTTAGCAGGAGGCAGCATTTCAGAAACATGGTGGAACAGTATGTGTGCACACGCCTACACGTACTGACTGATGGGTCTGCCCCATTCAACTTCTTGGTCTCCAAATTGGGCACATGGCCTGAGCTTGCCCTTTATGCCTTGGAGGTGCTGGCCTGCCCTGCAGCCAGTGTATTGTCTGAACATGTGTTTAGCACGGCAGGGGGCGTTATCACAGACAAGCACAGCCGCCTGTCCACAGCCAACGTGGACAAGCTAACGTTTATTAAAATGAACCAGGCATGGATCCCACAAGACTTGTCTGTACCTTGTGCATAATAGACATTTAGACCGGCCTTACACAGCCATTGGTATACTTTTTTTTTAATATGTCTCAATATTTTGGGGGCTACCCCAATTCGAAAAAAAAACAAACAAAAAAAAACAGTGTTGGCTACCTCCTCCTCCTCCACCACCACTTCCACCTACACCGCCACGGTCACCGCCTCCTCAACCTCTAGGCTCCTACTCCACATCCACCTCCTCCTACAATTTATTTTTTTTATGTGATTTTAAGTTATTTCCCTATCCACATTTGTTTGCAGGACATTTCTCCTACTCTTACCCACATTTTGCTTCCTTTTGCAGCCCTCTAGCCCTTTCCAGAACTCAAGGAAGTTCGGGTTACCATTGACTTCAATGGGGTTTGGGTCCGGGGTCAAGTTCGGTGCCGAACTCGAACTTTTTCCCAAAGTTTGGCCAAACCCAACGAACCCGAACATCCAGGTGTCCGCTCAACTCTAGTTATTGGTAAACACCTTAAGGTCCACTATTGGTCACAAACAGTACAGCAGAGGCCTGGGTGTATTGACCACCCTGAAAATGATAATTATATATTACTAGTGTTGTGACCAAGTGAGATTTATTGCCGTCATCCCTTATTGATACAATTCAAGTGAAAAAAAACTCATACGATAGGATTTTTTAGGCAATTAAATGAACAACCATTAGATTTACTAGAAAATCATAGTGATAAAATTTGTTGTACTTTATTTTTTTATATTAAAATGCTTTGACAACAGATAAAAACATATTAACATGATACAATCCTATACATTATATACAAGCGAACTTAGATGAATGAGATGGTATTTCCCAACCACTTGTTGATGGGCCTGGATGTTACCACTGCTACAAGTAGATTGGGGCTTCCAACACGTTTCGAAAAGTACATAAAAGATTTTCTACATCAGGGAAGATACCATTTCTGTAACAAAGAAATATATATATATGCTAATATCTTTATATATAGATTCATTATAATGAACATATTCAAGGCACAATAATACCTGCAATATTAATGCAGCATTGGCATTGCAACACTTACAACGATTATATTCATTTGGGGAAAGCAACTTCTCTATTAATTAGCTCTCTTTGGTCAATATATGTAAACTTTCTACCATGCTGGGATGGTAAGAACAGGACGTTTCCAACGACCTACGACAAAACAAAGAGGGTATTATCTGGCTAAAAAATAGTATATATATGCATATATATATATATATATGTCTATGTGTATACGTTTAAATATCTCCAGCATTAAACCCCGATCTATATTGCCAAACATGGAGGAAAGAACCCATCTGTAGGGATCATTCAACCACCCACTGCGGTGGAAACAAGAAGGGGGAACCAGCTGGAGAGAACAGCACATATATGTACATATATATGGAACCCATCCTTCCTTCCTCTATAGAGTGACCTCTTACCTAATATAAAATGAGAGCAGAAGGAGGAGAAGGGGAGAAATGGGGGGGAGAAGAATGCGGGGAGGAGGAGGAGGAGTTCGGGCTTGTCTAAAAGTGATTAAGTGGGAACTGAAACATTAGATTTGGGGGATTCTAGTCTGTTTTCCCAGAGCTAAATCCTTCTAGGAAAGGTCTATAGCTCTCGGCTTCGAGGAATTATGGCAATTAATCACACTTGGTCACAACAGTAGTTATATATAATCAACATTTCTTCATAGTCCAACATATGAACGCAATATCTTACTCCACCACCAGTTTTTTTTCCTAGAACAAAGGAGATCAAGAAAACACGTTAGACATATATTATGAGATGTACAGTAGAAAAGATGAAGTGACATTTGCTTGTTAGAAATTCTACACATTTGTAACAGTGCTTTGTAATATCAGTACACACAATCCGGCTAACCATTCTTTACTGTCCAATGCCATTTTCTTCTTGATGTTGCCCTTGATGTCTTGGTACCTCTTTTTCACATGTTCCTCACTATGGGGTGCTACTCCTACTGAAATGACAGTTCTTGTCATTTTGTTCCATTGTTTTCTTTTCCAAGCTGGATCTGATTTAAGCATGTGGGGACCCAGCAACTTCTCATATACAGGGACCAAATGCTCTACTAACGTCACATTTTCTGCATATGTGAATGTCATATTGTGGTTTTGCCCATCTCAGCATTTCCTCTTTTTGTTAGTGGTAGTGAAGATTTACTTGACACTGTCACTCGAACTTTCCTGCTGTCTGTTCTTCTGGGTTCTTGCTAGACATGTCTTCCTGCGACCGGCGCTGCTGTCACTTGACTGTTCCTCACCATAAAGCATGTAAGTTTGGTCTGCAGCCTCATCATCGACTTCTGTACTGCTATTTATGTAATTGACTTGAGTAGGAGTTGAATGTTGTTTTTTCTCTCTTCAGTAGTGGTTCTTTTTAAATCTCCTTCTTCCTCACTCTCCAAAATTATGAAAGCTTGTGAAAGACATATCTGCTGAGACATTTACATGACATTACTAAAATGTTTACTAGCTTGTCTTTAGCATTATCAGAGGTCTAGACTAACCTTGCTTTTGTTTCTTCCTGACTTTGTGGGCAACCTGTTGATTCTAGGATGGGTTCCTTCTCTCACATTTTGTCTTGGGGGTACTATCAAAAACACAAAGATACGTTTAAGTTGCTGAGGATTTCATTTTACATTTGAGGTGTAAAAATACCATCTATTATTTCCCATAAACTTGACTGGTTTTAACAATCCCATCCTTCATGTGAGTTTTTTTGGGAATGCATCCTTCACCTAGAATAGGATCACAAAGTAGTGCACAGTTAGATGGAGATATGTGAAGTATGTTTGTTTTGAATAAAGTAAATACCGTCACAATAATACAGTATGGCACTTACTTTTGGAATTTGCCATTCTGATATGTTTTTTTCCCATTGGCTTTGCTGAAATGAATATTTTGGGTGCCTACGAATGAAAGAAAGTGAAAATGATTATTTCACCATGAAACTCCTTCAAACAACACTAGACACATTTTTTAAACAAACCATTAAAATTTTATGAGTGAGAACATTTAAAATAATATGGTTTAGGAATTGAAAGAAGCTATTATGACTAACATCCAGAACATTCATTCTTGTTCCTCTCTCTTGCTCCTGACTCAATTTTGGATGTACCATCTATTGGACACAATATAAACATGTTAGTGACAAAATAGGAGCATATGTAGGTAGGATTAATAAATACATACTTACATTTGACCATGGATGCTTTAAGGATGCGGCAGGTGACTTCTATTCCATTCAATTCGTACTGTTTAAAAATAAATAAGACAATTCTTAGAATAAAATAGTTTATATGCTCCTTCTAAGCATTATACTATCTCAAGCACATTTAACCACAATATAAAAAACATTTTACAATTGTTGAATTGGAATGTATGATCACAGTAATGAGAACAAAAAAATGTAATGCATAAACATGTACAGTTATGCTCATAAGTTTACATACCCTGGCAGAATTTATGATTTCTTGGCTATTTTTCAGAGAATATGAATGATAACACATTCTTTCACTCATGGTTAGTGTTTGGCTGAAGCCATTTATTATCAAATAGTCCGGGTTTAATGGTCCCATACATTTGAAAACTAGTCCCAATAAACCCATCACAGACAACAGTAATACTAAATTTTTCTCATTTGTGTCAACAACTATTATTTACCGAAGTCGGTTTGTGATTGGTACTCACTTTCTTACACAATAGTAAGTATAAGAGACTTTTTATCGGTT
>BLSH010319106.1:110248-140345 GCA_018402905.1 Glandirana rugosa | reverse complement strand
TTTGGGGTGTAATTTGTGGTATGAATATGATGGATGTGAGAAATAACCTGTTAATATATGACAATTTTGGGGAAAAAAAAAAAAATAAATAAAAAATTCATTTTGCAAAGAATTGTGGGAAAAAATTACAACTTCAAAAAATTCACCATGCCTCTTACTAAATACCTTGGAATGTCTACTTTCCAAGAAGGGGTCATTTGGGGGGTATTTGTACTTTGCTGGCTTGTTAGGGTCTCGGGAAATGAGATAGGCCGTCAGTAAATCAAGTGTGATCAATTTTCAGTGATTGGCACCATAGCTTGTAGATTCTATAACTTTCACAAAGACCAAATAATATACACTATTTTTTTTTTTTTTTACCAAAGATAGGTAGCAGTATAAATTTTGGCCAAAATTTATGAAGAAAAATTACTAATTTGCTAAATTTTATAACAGAAACGAAGAAAAATTCATTTTTTTACAAAATTTTCGGTCTTTTTTTAATTATAGCGCAAACAATAAAAAACTCAGAGATGATTAAATACCACCAAAAGAAAGCTCTATTTGTGTGAAAAAAAGGACGCAAATTTCATATGGGTGCAGTGTTGCATGACTGAGTAATTGTCATTCAAAGTGTGAGAGCGCTGAAAGCTGAAAATTGGTCTGGTTGTTAAGGGGGTTTAAGTGCCCAGTTGTCAAGTGGCTAGACCATATCAAACAACTGCACAGCAAACATGTTGGGGCAGGCTTCACAATTCCGAACAAATAGGGAAGAGAGGCTAAACATTTACAAAAGGCATTTTAGCCAAACAAGCATGAGCCATGAACAAGTAGAAATGAGACACAAGTTCCACAAGTAAGGACAACCATGTGCCACAAGCAAAGCATGAAACTGCATAACCGCAAAGACAAATAAGGTTGTTAAAATGATTGAAAGTGCTTTACCATGTGCTCCAAAAAAAACAGGATGTCTGGCTTCTCTTCTGCTGTACTCTCCTCTGCCATCGTTCACTTCTGCCAAGGCCCTGAGAAGTGGGCATGGGAAAAGATGCACTGCCAACTGGATAAAACAACATGCGGTAAAATACCATTTCATGCGTTAAAGTGTTTCTAAAGCCTAAACATTTTTTACCTTAATGTATTCCTTGCAATAAGGTAAAAAATGTTTAGGCATCAGCACCCCCCTCACCCCCCCTTTTACTTACCCGAGCCCTCATTCGATCTAGCACTGTGCACATCTGCAGCTCTTCTCTCCCCTCCCTTGTGGGTCTCGCTGGCTTTGCTTGGGCACTGGGAGCCATTGGCTCCCTGTGCTGTCAATCAAAGTCAGTGATGAGGGAGCGGGGGGCAGGGCCAAGTCTGTGTTAATGTATGCAGCAGTGGGGCTCAGCAACGGGCATGCACAAGTCCCCCATGGGAAGCGGCTTCCCATTGGGGCACTGGACAGAGAGAAGGATCCTGCAGCACCATCGGGAGACCCGAGATGAGGAGGTTCGGGGCCTCTCTGTGCAATTCCATTGCACAGAGCAGGTAAGTATAGAGATATTTTTTATTTTAAAACAATTACCTTTACAATCACATTAAATCCAGCAAATCTCGAAAAATACTGCATCCGGAATTTTGAAGCATTTTTTAGTGAATGGCTAATTTTTTTTTGAAAAACGCTAGCAGTATTTTTCACATTTCTTTTGTGAATGAGTAACAAGGGATACTGTGTATGTGGGGTACCTTTTTCTAAAGGGGGCTTTCAGATTCTGATAAATCCCATCTCACACACCACACATCCACTGGGCTAGGGATGTGGTCATGTGGCCTAGTATGATTCAGGAAGAAGGAGCCATGTGTTCACTGACCCTTCTTTTTCTAGCCAGTCAGGCTGCATGTCTGGTATGAATTTTTTGTTTTTTCTTTTGCATGGGGTCCCCCTCAAAAATTGTTGTCCTTTTTCTTTTAGCAGGGCATGCTCGCTGCCTTCTTCTTTCCTAACCACCAAGGCCGAATGACTAGATAAGGGTCTGGTGTTGAACTTGGGGGACCCTATACAAAAAATGTAATGAGATTTCCAAATATCTATACTAGACTCTTATTCTAGATTGTAATTTACTATGAATTTTTAAGGGGGGTTTCACACAAAAAAAACCCCCAAAAAGTGATGTGGATTCCTCCAAAACCAATAACAGACCCTTATCAAGGCTTGCAACTTGGCTGCTGACAAAAGGGAGGCTCACAGAGGGTTTACTCCCCCTCCTGAATCATACCAGACCACACACCCCAAACACCAGGAGGGTACATTGCCAGAGGGCCCCCTAGTAAGACAATTTGTCCTCATGTTGAAATGGACAAGAGCCTCATACTCACATTCCTGGCCCAGTGGATGTGAGGGTCTGTGTAGGGATTCATTATAATCTGAAAAAACCCTTTAAGATAAGGAGTAGAGTTGAGCGAACCCGAACTGTAAAGTTCGGGTCCGTACCGAACTTTGGGGTGTCCGTGACCCAGACCCGAACCCAAACCTGGACAGTTGAAAAAAAGTTTGGGTTCTGGGTTCGGACACCCCAAAGTTCAGGGCAGCCAATCAACAAGCGTTTCACTGGTTTGCCCTTAGAAGCCATCACAGCCATGCCTACTAATGGCATGGCTGTGATTGGCCAGTGCATCATGTGACCCAGCCTCTTTATAAGCTGGAGTCACTTAGTGCTGCATGTCACATGCTCTCTGGGTAGTGTTGTGAGAGGATGCTGCCGGCGCTGTGAGGGACAGATTGCAGATATAATAACATCTCATCCTGCATTACAGAACAATCTGATTGTGAACTAGGTAGAGATTACTACTACTACTGCTTTTAGGGACAGATTGCAGATCTAATAACATCTCATCCTGCATTACAGAACGATCTGACTGGACTAGGTAGAGTCTACTGCTTAGAGGGACAGATTATTGTTCTAAAATCATCTTCTAGTTCTATAGGGTCAGGTTCCTGCTGTTGCTGTAAGGGACAAATTATTGTTCTAAAATCATTGCCTATTCCTATAGGGTCAGGTTCCTGCTGTTGCTGTAAGGGACAAATTATTGTTCTAAAATCATTGCCTATTCCTATAGGGTCAGGTTCTGAATAGTGTTCTAAAATCATTTTACTTCCTTTTGTAGCCCTCTAGCACTTTCCAGGACTTTTTGTGCTGAAAAGTTTGTGTCCCCATTGACTTCAATGGAGTTCGGGGTAAAGTTCTGGTCAAGTTCGGTACCGAACCCGGACTTTTTCCCGAAGTTCGGCCGAACCCACCGAACCCGAACATCCAGGTGTTCGCTCAACTCTAATAAGGAGATATCCAACTTTCCCCTCAAGTGAATGCGTAAGGTACACATAGTACTCATTCACACAAAAAAAGACAAAGAAAAAAACACATACAATATGACAAAGTCCTTTATTAATATAAATAAATAAATAAAAAATGTCCCCTAATGCAAATCCAAAGCCAATCATATTGTCTGGTAATATAGACCCAGATTTAATCATAATAACTAATGCCCCAATACCCCATGGACATAACAACCTGTGCTACAACAATCCTCTTCTGTCACACACTCTCACCAAAAATGACAGCCCCCTATAAGGCTGTTGAATGTCAACAAACCTGATTTTGACTGATGTCATTAACCACATATGGTTATGACCATATTTGGTCAGTGATGTCACCCAGGATTCCCCGGTGTGTTGTTCACATACAGAAGCTGATGAAGAAGAAACTGTCATAGAGTGGCTTTTTTTATGTTACTTGTATGAAATTATATATTACAGGTGTGCCAGTTCATGCCCAGGTTCTGGACATCCCCAAGCATCGTCTTGTGTATCTTTACTGTTGCCCTATAAGCTGCATTAACAGACCTGCTCCCTGCTAAACTGTAATTTTACAAACAAAAGTTTGCATTGGTATATGTCCCCTATAGGAGTTCCCATCAACATATTCCCTTTTTTACCAAAAGCTTACAGACAAGCCCTGAAAAAGGACAGAGACATTAGGAGATTAGGATCTCAGAGATTTAAGCGGGGTTTGGGTGGCTTGTTTAAAGTTTGCAACTTTTTTCAAGTGTTCACCGAATGTCCAGCGAACCAGACTTTGATTGGTTAACTCATGACTAGTCCTAACATACTTCTTGCCCTGTGGTGAAAATGCTTCAATGATACAGCACAGCAACTGTTGTTAACCTAGAACAGGAAAGGTGTTACTAGCAGGGTCACTTGGAGAAAATAAAGGGAAAAAAGCCCGAACAAAAATAAACTAGAAACCTAAGCCAGCCACCACATCTAAAGACTGGTAAACTGCTACAGTATATAAATGTTAGTTCTTTGATTTAGATATACTTTGGGGTTAATTTACCAAAATTGGAAAGTGCAACGTCTGGTGCAGCTGTGCATATTGGCCAATCAGCTTCTAACTTCAGCTTGTTCAATTAATCTTTGACAAAAACTGGGAGCTGATTGGTTTCTGTGCAGATCTGCACCACATTTTGTATTCTTCAGTTTTAGTAAATCCACCCCCTTAAGTTCCACTATTCATTCTTTATTTTAAAATACCTTTTTTAAACAACATTATATCTTTTATTTCAATTACTCATGTTATCACTGCAAAAGTACACATGCCACAATTGTGACAGGTAGAAAAAGATGCTATCTGATTTCAAATATGGGCTTTGTAGTTAAACAAAAAATAATTACATTATTTCTGTAATGAATGTGATTGTTTCTAAAAGACAAACTGCAATTGTAGTAAAGTACATTTTCAATCCCCCTTACGCTGTTTGTTAGTTTTAAGATTGGCTTTCACTTTGGTTTCTATAATGGCAAACCAGAATATCAGTTAATTCTCTGCAATCCAATGACAGCCATTAAGAAATAAGATGAGATGAGATAAAGACGAGCAGGATGTTCTGTAGTTTCCCGATAATGCTTTTCACAGGCACTTCTCTTCTCCCCTGAGATGAATACTAAAGCCTGCCATCAAGGAACTTTGATTATGGAACTGAGAAAGAGCAAACCAGCTTGATGAAGATAAGATTATGAAGTCTCAGATGTGTAACTTAAAATAGAAAGGCAAAATTAAATAAGGCAGATTCTTGGATGGAAACTTCCCAGTATAGTGCAAAGGCCAACTATCTTTTGTAATGGCTTGTGTACAAATCTTTTATACTTGCATTATTGGATTTTTTTACTTATTGTGAGGCAGGCATCCATGCAGAAGGCAAATTCCATTTAAGAGATCAAAAGCACAATCATCTATGTTGGGTGTACAGCAAAATATAATGTTCTGTTACAGTAAATACGTTCAAAACTATCACTGTAGATTTTTCTTTTTACTAAAGCTTTCAAAAGTGATGGAGATAGTGACCTGGGCACTAAAATCCTCCCATTTCTATTGCATGCTGTAAAAATCCTTTCAGAAATTCCAATTCTAAAAGACAATGGTGTATTCTTAAATTTTCATAGCTAGTAAACCTAACCATTTGGAGCAACTCTAAAAAGTTCACAATAATTAGTTGTGTGTTAATACTAATAAATAAATATAATATATATATATATATATATATATATATAAAAGTAAATTTTACAAAAGTATTACTACTGCCAGTGGAGGGGGTGGGCCGTAAGGGAGACTGGTGAAAAAGGTGGGTCTGGTAACATTACACTTTGGGGAAATGCCAGGGTAATTGCCAAGATGCAATGTCAGAAAGTGAGGGTAAAAAGGACCTGGTAAACAGCAAGCCAAGTTAGAGCATATTATTATTATTGATAAGAAGATATATCCTTGAATACTAGGGATGAAGTTTGGGTTCACCACTACCATGAGTTTGAGGCAAATTCTGCAGGTTTGTGTCTGGGTTTATATGCAGATTCTCCCAGGAGAATGTTTCTATACAATAATGCACTGCAGGATAATCCAGCCCCCTCATTCTAAAAGGGAGGGCAGGTGAGTGGGGAGGGGACAGGCAGACCAGCCATAGTGGGAGTGTTTAAGAATCTTCTGTAGGGAAAAGGAAGCTGACAAACTGCAAAGTGAGAGATTAGGGTCAGTTAGAACTGTACCTAAATTCAGATTTCTAGCTCTTTGGGCAAGCAACCCCTTTACTTCCATTTTTGTTGTTCCTACAATTTTATTGTATTTGTTTTTAATTGTATTGTGTTGCTGCAAGGCCCGGGCTCATGTTTAGCTGCTGTCTTTTCCATAACACACTTTTTTTTGTTTATGCTTAATATCTTTTCTTTTTCTTTCATTTTGTTTCAGGAGCAGTATATTGGGGTTTCATTTATATTGGAGTATATTTTTTCCCATTCTTTTTATTTTTTTATTTAAGGTGCTCAAAGATCAGAATTCAATTGTTATCAACCATGGATTCTTTCTATTTGTTTACAGCACTCTGCTGTATTGTTCAAAAGAAGACTAGTGAAAGCTTTCAAAATGCCACTGACAGACATCTGGATTTGGACAAGCCTGATTGTAGCATGCAGTATATACTGTAACACTGTTGTGTATGTGCAACAGGTTCAGGCTAGTAGTGTACCGAACCAGTCAAGGGTGTGCAATTGTGTTATCTGTGGGCATATGTTGTCCCTGTTTTATGTGTTATATTTTAATCAGTTTGTAATAAAACATTTGAATTTTAATTTATGGTGATCTCGTGATGTGCCAATAAAGTCATTTCAATAGGAGTCTGGCAGGGGATTGTTCCCATGTCCGGATCCCATATTTTATCATTTGAAAAAAATAAATGCAAGCACAATCACTCACATTCATCTCACCCTCTATCCCAAAAGTAAAAAATATAAGTAAAGCATACACTGGTTAGACTTGTTATCCCTGATTAAAACTGTTCTGCTGCTGGCTAGTTTTACCCTGCAATATCATCTACAGTATCTTAAATCTTGTAGTAAATTCCCCACCTGTGCTGAATATCTTTTGTAAAATTGGCCTATTGCTGGACAATCTTGCAAGTTGCAACCCACATGACACATATGTACAATGGCAAAGAGGGTGGGCTTTAACGCTTCACATATGTGTTCACGGATGGCTGAGGTTTCTGTGCTCTTCCCAGCACAGTGACTAAGCTGTCATCTTTTGGTCTCTAGTCATGATTAGGGGATGTAGGGATGATCTCCTGATCATGTAGCCACCATGGCAGTCAGTCTCAGTGGCCATGTGATTTGGACGTCCGTCCCACCTCTGGGCATAAAGACCCGCAAAAATGGACACTGTGGCTGAGTTAAATTTGCATAATTATGTACAGTAAATGACTGTTCAGTTTACTCTATATCCTTAGAGAGGTTTTATTAGAAGTTAAAACAGCTCTTTAACTTCCTCGCATCCGCGCTATAGCCGAATGACGGCTACAGCGCGGCTCTAAAATGCCGGGAGGACGTCAATAGACGTCCTCCCATTCGGCTTGTGCTGGGCGCGCTCCCGCGGGCACGAGCGGTGCGTGCACGTGCCGCCGCACACTGCGGGAGCGTGCCCGCGGGTCGGGCGGACCCGATGTCCGCCGGAGACCCGCAATCTCCTTACAGACAGGAGGAACGGGGAACCGCCGAAGTAAACACGGCGGTTCCCCGTTCTGTGAGGGGGGGCATGCCAGATCTACTGATCCCTGTCACTGGGATCAGTTAGATCTGTCATGCCCCTGTCAACCCCGCCCCCCCACAGTTAGAACACACCCAGGGAACATAGTTAACCCCTTCACTGCCCCCTGCAGGTTAACCCCTTCACTGCCAATGACATTTACACAGTAATCAGTGGACATTTAAATTTCTGATCGCTGTATAAATGTCATTGGTCCCAAAAAAGTGTCAAAAACCTCCGACATGTCCGCCCCCATATCGCAGTACCGATAAAAATCGCAGATCGCCGCCATTACCAGTAAAAAAAATAAATAATAATAAAAACGCCATAAATCAATGTCCATAGTTTGTAGACGCTATAACTTTTGCGCAACCCAATCAATAAACGCCGATTGCGATTTTTTTAACCAAAAATATGTAGAAGAATATATGTCGGCCAAAACTGATGAATAAATTTGTTTTTTATTTTTTATTTTTGGATATATATTATAGCAAAAAGTAAAAAAATATTGTTTTTTTTTCAAAATTGTTGCTCTTTTTTTGTTTATAGCGGCGATCAGAAATGACACAGAGGCGATCAAATACCACCAAAAGAAAGCTCTATTTGTGGGAAAAAAAGGACGCCAATTTTGTTTGGGTACAACTTCGCACGACCGCGCAATTGTCATTCAAAGTATGACAGCACTGAAAACTGAAAATTGGTCCGGGCAGGAGGGGGGGTTTAAGTGCCCAGTAAGGAAGTGGTTAATATTATCTACAAAGTATCAACCATATACTTTTATTGATAATATACAAAAGTTGTTCCTGTATTTTAAAATCGGATTTAACTGAGTACTGTCCGTGATACTTTTTTTATTTGCACTAACATAAAATTTTTCAGGACAAGCTTTCGGGGTATCTCCCCTTCTTCAAGGTCCAAGCAGTACTCGGCTACAATCACTTCAAGCAAAATCGGATTTAAAATTGCAATAACGTTGTAATCAAACTGCCTCATAAAAAATAGAATACCAACAGAAATTCTGTTCTGTTGTCCTTATTATTCCATGCAGACTGAGCAGGGGGTTGTAAGGTGAGATTCTCCACCACCTGTGATATAATATAATTAGGTACAAACTATATGTCCTAATAATTTATACAGTTTATTATACCACAGGAGAGGAATGCCGCCCCAAAATCCCCTGCTTCCACTGTAATGCAGTAAATGCAGGTTCCCCGTTGGATCCCATGCACTCATGAACCTGAGATCTCTTACTTCTCATACATAGTTCATATGTGAGCTGGTAAGATCTATTTATCAGTCAACAAAGCAAACCGATTCGCCCATGAGAGCAAATTAGGGATTGGTGGCAAATATTCATGGCAGCCAGGCTCAAGATATTTTCTGCAGCCAGGCACACACACACTTAAGCTCAATGTAGTCAAAAACCAGTCTAGGGGTGTTGTTTTGTAGTTTTATTTTGGAGGAATTTGGATAGGATAGGGATTTGTAGTAGGATACTCCAGAACAAAACTATGCACAGAATGAAGACCCTAGCTGATCTATAATTGAGCAATAGCTGAAGTCCCTTGCAGAGAGCAGATGGTGGACTTCTCCTGTGTAACAGTGCAGAAATAAAGAGCATGAACAATGTCACTTGTAATGAAGTACAGGTAGACAAAACTCTTTGAATCACTAGACAGTGATCCCTTTAGTTGGACTTTTGGCTGACTGTACTAGCACAAAGGGGTAGACAAATAGAACAGCCCCTAGATCTTTGGCCTGTGTGGAGTTACAAACCGATCCTCTCAGGCATGGCTCCCCTTCAGTCAGCTTTTCAGAAGCACCAGGGCCACATCTCTAATTTAGTTTCAGGCCCTCAGGTCACCCACCTGAGACCACATAGCGGCAAGTGCCAGGGGCGGCAAGCCTGCCTCACCCCTGGCTTGTGCACTCCACCAACTGGGATGGGACCCAGAGATCACATGTTCCCTAAATATATAGACCAATCCCAGCATGCTCAGGGGCACCTGCCCTGTAATTGGCTGAGACTGTTACGTATTCATGCTGCCCATTTGCCTAACTCCCTCCCATGCTCCAGAAATCTCTACTAGTTTCTAGAAGGTAGGAGGAGTCCAAGAAAACTCAACAGCACCAGAACACATGAGCAGCCCTAACTAATAAATTACAGCATTCTGTTAGGCAGACCTACTGAGGATAGAATTGTCTCTAGCCCCACAATTAGGCGGATAGCGGCAAGTGCCAGGGGCGGCAAGCCTGCCTCACCCCTTGTGCACTCCACCAACTGGGATGGGACCCAGAGATCACATGTTCCCTAAATATATAGACCAATCCCAGCATGCTCAGGGGCACCTGCTCTGTAATTGGCTGAGACTGTTACGTATTCATGCTGCCCATTTGCCTAACTCCCTCCCATGCTCCAGAAATCTCTACTAGTTTCTAGAAGGTAGGAGGAGTCCAAGAAAACTCAACAGCACCAGAACACATGAGCAGCCCTAACTAATAAATTACAGCATTCTGTTAGGCAGACCTACTGAGGATAGAATTGTCTCTAGCCCCACAATTAGGCGGATAGCGGCAAGTGCCAGGGGCGGCAAGCCTGCCTCACCCCTTGTGCACTCCACCAACTGGGATGGGACCCAGAGATCACATGTTCCCTAAATATATAGACCAATCCCAGCATGCTCAGGGGCACCTGCTCTGTAATTGGCTGAGACTGTTACGTATTCATGCTGCCCATTTGCCTAACTCCCTCCCATGCTCCAGAAATCTCTACTAGTTTCTAGAAGGTAGGAGGAGTCCAAGAAAACTCAACAGCACCAGAACACATGAGCAGCCCTAACTAATAAATTACAGCATTCTGTTAGGCAGACCTACTGAGGACAGAATTGTCTCTAGCCCCACAATTAGGCGGAAGAGCAAATTAAACTTACCTAACTATTTACATCCTAGCACCTATACTAGGAGGGTGCTACACTCACCCCCCACCAAAATAGGACATATACTCAATGGCCTTGGACAGCACCCCTACAAAAATACACATAAAGGCCTATTGGAGTATCCCACAAATTTGGAAGGGGAGAAAAGATCAAAACAATTTAACAGGGCCATGGTGCATACCTCATATGTGACTAATAAATACAATAGGGGAAAAATATATTCTCTGCTGTACATGTATTTACACCATATGAACAAGAAACGGATTGTACTGCACCCCCCACCACAGTAAAGGTGGTTAGTGGGGTTAAACACAATAATCCTAACTATCTACACATTTCTACAACATGAACAATGAAGGGTTAAGTCTTCAGCCGAATATCAACTTGGAGAAAAAACATAGTTTAGGTACATCCTACCAACCAAGAAATGTGCATAAGAACATTCGTTGAAGGACTGTCCCCTCAGGGATACCCCTTCAACAACAAAGAAGTACTGCAAATTGCTGACTAAGCCCCTACCGGGCACTAACAGTACTGTCCATTAAAATTGGTACATCTTGGCTGTATTTTGTTCACAAAAGTCTTCCAGAGCCCTAGAAAGAAAAACAAAGCAAACATCCTAACTGTCTAACTAGCTAGATGCCTGAACAGCCATGACTCAAGTCAATGTCTCTCAGTAGTTTTCAGTACCCTGGCTCTGCTAACAAGTCCTGGGTCTGAGCAGAACACTTTTGGCAGGGAATCCTTCCCCTGCTGAAAATATAAGGATCTTCGCAAAGTGTCCATGTCAGGAATCGCAACCTGGAACTTCAGCCAGCATGCCTGTGCACATGCGCGCGCAGGAGCAGGTGTGCACATGTGTGCATGCGCGGCAGGTGCTCACACATGTGCGCGTGCGGCAGGTGCGTGTGCGCGCCGCCAATGGCGCCAAACAGCCTATTTGAATGGCCAGCACCAGGTGGGAAGTGCTGTCCATTCTACAGAGTTCCTGTTATCTGTGACCCCTGTGATTTACTCTGAGAGACTTCCTGTTACCTGTGACCCCGGCTTCCTTTTGATTCAGCTTGTTATCTGCCTGCACCAACCCTGGCCTGCCTACGGCTTCTCTTCCACCTGCTCCCTATGTACCTCTGCTGCCCGCCCATTGCCGATCCTGCATGTGCCCAACTATCCGCCTGCCTGACCCATCTGTACCGCACCGCCAGCCTGCTACCGGCCCAGCCTGCATGATCACCCTTCTGTCTGCATGAGCCGCCAGTGGACCTTCACCAGCCATCTAGAGCTCCCTGTTTACTCTATCAGGGTTTACTGAACCTGGGCCATAAGAGAGGTTGCCCCTTGCATAAGTCAGACTCTAACATGAGGTACGTGACAGTAACGGACAGCCATGTTCGAGTCTGCGCAGGGGCCCTCTCCGGTGAATGATTTGTGTGTGCACTTAGCTGGACTCCCTCAAGCAGTGAAGATTCTGCAGGAGGGATAAACCAGCCTGGAAGGAAGAGTCCAGGAGCTCTCCGTGTCAGCTCCAGCAAGCTCTGGCCAGTCTTCTTCCCGCACTATTGTTACCCTACCTACGGAGCCCAAGGTACCCATGCCTGAACGGTTCACGGGGGATCGCAGGAAGTTCCGGGCATTTCGCAATTCCTGCAAAGTATATTTTGCATTACAACCCCGGACCTTCTCTCTGGAAGCCACCAAGGTGGGACTTGTTATCTCACTCCTCCTTGATGAACCACAAGCCTGGGCTCACCGCCTTCTTGAACAGAAGGCCCCAGAAACCACCAGTCTGAATTGTTTCTTCCAAACCATGGCCCGGGCTATACGAATACCCCCATCTGGCCACCCCTGCAGAGGCTGCACTTCATGCCCTTCAACAGGGCCGCAGCACGGCTGAAGACTATGTATCAGAGTTCCCGTGCTGGAGCGCTGACACAGCCTGGAATGACGTGGCTCTTTGCTACCAGTTCAGGTTGGGTCTCTCAGAGTCACTCAAGGATGAACTGGCCCGCATCAGGGTTCCTCATTCCCTGGATGCCTTGATCAATTTGGCCATCCAAATTGATTGTCGCCTGTGGGAATGCAGCACTGAGAGATCCACAGGGCCCGCACGTCCTATCTGAATGTTTCCCCAAGTGCCTTGTTATCCCGGTCCCAGTCCAGCCACGACCTCCTCCTCCTCCATTCAACAAGATCACCCAGAGCCCATGCAGATTGGGCTTCATTGTCCATCTTTATCCCCTGAGGAACGATAGAGGCGAATGTCTCTTAATCTCTGCTTATACTGTGGAGGATCCGGGTATCTTGTGAGAAATTACCCTGCCAAGGTCGGTAAGTGTGCTACCACTACCGAAGAGAAAGTGTTATCTCTACCAAATGGCAAGACTCACCTTGTCCTTTCTATCCCCCTACAGCTTCCCGGTGGAAATATTCGAATACCAGCTATCCTTGACTCAGGAGCATGTAGCTGCTTTATTGACTTAACCTTTGCAGCCCACCACCAGATTCCCCTGTGACCCAAAGACCACCCCATGGTCATCCGACTTGCTGATGGGTCTACCATAAAGTCCGGCACTGTCACCCATGAGACTATCCCCTTACCTACTGAGAAGGTCAGAGGCCACCTGGAATTCCTGTTACTGGACGCCATCTCATCCCCTCTGTTTCTGGTTATCCTAGGCCTCCCCTGGCTCTGGACCCACAGTCCCCACATCAACTGGGCATCAGGCGAGGTTCAATTCCTGTCACCACACTGCCTCTGCCATTGCCTGCCGCAGCCCCAGGAAGTATCCTCATCTGTGTTGTGTATGATCTCCGATACCGATTGGGACACCCGTCTAGCTGTTCCTGTTCCCTACCATGACTTCTTGGATGCCCTTAGCAAAAAGGGGGCTGACGTCTTCCCACCACATAGACCCTATGACTGCCTGATCGACCTCCTACCAGGGGCCGAGGTTCAGTTTGGCAGAATCTTTCCTCTCTCTGAAGTGGAATTGGCAGCCCTCAAGCCTTATCTCGATGAGAATCTAGAGAAGGGTTTCATTAGACCCTCCACCTCTCCTGCAGGAGCAGGGATATTCTAGTCGAGAAAAACAACCACTCCCTCAGACCTTGTATCGATTACTGGGATCTCAACAGGATCTCCGTTAAAAATCTGAACTCTTCCAGAGACTGGGCTCTGCCACCATGTTCACCAAGCTGGACCTTCGCTGAGCCTATAACCTCATGTGCATACGAGAAGGGGACGAGTGGAAAATGGCCTTCTGGACTCGATTTGGCCACTATGAGTACCTCGTCATGCCCTTTGGGCTCTGTAATGCCCCTGCCACATTCCAGCACCTAGTGAACGATGTCTTCCGGGACTACCTGGACCTGTTTGTGGTGATATACTTGGATGACATCCTCATATTCTCCCCCTCCTTGGAGGAACACAGGCATGTAAAGTGTGTGTTCAGTCGTCTCCGACAACATGGCTTATATGCCAAGGCTGAAAAATGTGCCTTCGAGTGTGCCAGCATCTCCTTTCTGGGATTCAACATCTCCATCACAGAGGTAACCATGGACCCTCAGAAGGTCTTAGCCATCCTAGACTGGCCAACGCCGGTCGACAAAAAAGGAGTTCATCACTTTGTCGGGTTTGTGAACCTCTACAGGGAGTTCATCAGGGGTCCCTCAGCTGTCATTGCACCCCTAACCCAACTCAACAAACAGAACTTTCGTTTTCTCTGGACTCCTGAGGCCCAAACAGCCTTTTCACCCCTGAAGAAATTGTTCACTTCAGCCCCCGTCCTCAAGCACCCTGATCCGGCATTACTCTATATCCTTGAAGTGGATGCTTCACAGACGGCAGTCGGGGCGGTTCTTTCACAAAGTCGGGGGCCGAAAGCCATACTTCACCCCATCGCCTTCTTTTCTCGGAAACTCTCACTACCCAAGAAAAATTACGACGTCGGGGACATAGAACTTTTGCCAATTAAATCGGCTCTGGAGGAATGGCGGTACCTCCTGGAGGGAGCCTCATACCCTGTTCTGGTTTTCACTGACCATAAGAGCTTAGAATACCTAAGAACTGCAAAGAGACTCAAACCTCGTCAGGCTAGGTGGGCACTGTTCTTTTCCCGCTTCCAACTACAAATACCATACAGGCCTGGATCCAAGAACGTGAAGACAGATGCTTTGTCCAGGATGTTCCACAAATCAGGAGATCCTTCTCCCCCAGACACAATCCTGCCTGCTTATAGTTTCCTGCTGACCCAAGAAGATCTTCTCACCCGAATCAGGCGGTCCCTAGCCAGTCTCACCGTACCGACAGACTCCGGACTTATTATGAAAGACGGGGTGTGGTGGTTGGGTACCCAACTCTTTGTCCCTTGGGAGCTGCGCTTAACAGTTCTAGAACTCTGCCATGACCTCAAATTGGCCAGACACTTTGGCAGCCGCAAGACAGCAGAGTTGCTGTCATGCTCGTTCTGGTGGCCTTGCAAGAACGAAGACTGCAAAGAGTACGTGGGTGCTTGTCCCACCTGTACCAAAAACAAGACTGAAAGGTCCAAAGCGTGGGGTCTGTTAAACCCGCTACCTATCCCGGAACGACCCTGGTCCCAAATTTCTATGAACTTTATAGTCAAACTGCCCCCATCTGTAGGCTTCAATACCATCCTCGTGGTGGTAGATCGCCTTACCAAGATGACTCACTTTGTGTCCATGAAAGGCACTCTTTCAGCAACTGAGACGGCAGAAACATTCATAAGGGAGGTGGTCCGCCTCCATGGAATCCCCATCAATATAGTATCGGACTGGGGGGGTGAAATTTACATCTCGTTTCTGGAGATCCCTATGCTCTGCTCTAGGAATTGATCTAGCATTTTCTTCAGCCTAACAACCACAGTCAAATGGTCAAACAGAGAGGACCAATCAGACCCTCAAGCAGTACCCCCGCTGCTACTCCTCGTTCTCCCAAGACGACTGGGTCTCCCTGCTACCAATAGTTTGCCTATAACAACTCATTCCATTCTGCCACCAAGCAATCTCCGTTCTGGGCGAATCTCGGCTACCATCCCACATTCTTATCCAACCTGCTGACAGAGAGTGCGGTGCCTGCTGTACAGGAAATCACTGAGTTCCTGGTAAAGAACAATAAGCTCCTACAAGAAACCCTTTCTCAGACCCAGGAACTCAACAAAAGGAACTTTGACAAAGGGAGACGAGGCAAATTGGATCTACAACCAGGTCAACGGGTCTGGTGTCAACCAAAAACCTGAGGTTATCCTGCCCCTCCAAAAAGTTAGGGCCGAAATACATTGGCAAAATCAATAGGGTGGCATACCAACTTGACCTACCTCCTTCGCGTCGTATCCACCCAGTATTTCATGTGAACCTGCTCAAAGCAGTGGCTAAGGATCTTTTTCCTGGGTGGAGGACGGCCCCACCAGAACCGTTCCTAGTGGATGGAAAGGAGAAGTTTGAGGTGGTAACCATCCTTGACTGCAGAAGAAGAGGGGGCATTCTCCAATTCCTGGTGAAATGGAAGGGGTACGGGCCTGAAGAAAGCTCTTGGGAGCCAGAAAGCAACCTGCACGCGGAAGAGTTAATCAAAACCTTTTGGAAGAACCATCCAGCTAAGAGGGCCCATTGGGGCATCCAGAGGCTGCCCCTTGGGGGGGCAATGTCAGGAATCACAACCTGGAATGTCAGCCGGCATGCCTGTGTGCGCACGGCAGGTACGCGTGCATGTGTGCGCAGCCAATTGTGCCAATCAGCCTATTTAAACGGCCAGCACCAGGTGGCAAGTGCTGTCCATTCTACAGCGTCCCTGTTACCTGTGACCCCTGTGATTTACTCTGAGATACTTCCTGTTACCTGTGACCCCAGCTTCCTTTTGATTCAGCTTGTTATCTGCCTGCAATGACCCTGGCCTGCCTACGGCTTCTCTTCCACCTGCTCCCTATGTACCTCTGCTGCCCACCTGTTGCCGACCCTGCATGTGCCCGACTATCCGCCTGCCTGACCCATCTGTACCGCACCGCCAGCCTGCTACCGACTCAGCCTGCATCACCACCCTTCCGCATGCACAAGCCTCCAGTGAACCTTCACTGGCCCTCGTAGCCCCTGCACTCTAGAGCTCCCTGTTTACTCTATCAAGGGCTCCTGAACCAGGCCCGTAAGAGAGGTTGCCCCCAACATAAGTCAGACTCTACCATCAGGTACGTGACAGTCCATGAACATAGCAAGAACCCTTCCCCTGCTGAAGAAAAAAAAAACAAAAACAGATATCTTCGCAAAGTGTCCATAAACCCTGGTCCCAAACCAGCAAGTATGGGCCAGGAACCCCCCCCCCCCCCTTGTGCAAAAGGAAAAGTACAGGTATCATGACTTTTGCCCCTCAAGGCCAAACTTCCATGGAACATAGCTGAGACTTTCTTGCACTTGGTGAACTTGAGGTTAAACAGCCACTCTCAGGCCCCAGTGGCTGTTTAGGTGAACTGCAAGTCTTAGCTGATTCCGTAAGTGAAGGTGGAGCTCTCTTCCATTGTAGAGATGTAGGGGAAAAAGGACAACTTGTAAGATGGGGAGATGGCTCCCTAAATGTCAATACTTAACTAGTAACTCAAACTCAGCCATAGCAACAGGAAGGGGCCTGGTTCATGCCCAATGACAGCAAGAGGATGAGAACAGTCTCTCCCATGTTTTTCAGCAGTAAAAGTCTGGAAGATGAATTCTAATCTCTCCTTTTGTGTCTTGGACGGGGATGAACCATTCCCTGTATCTGCAGGCGGTTTTCACCACCAACACTTTTTCCATGTATATTGATTGCCCCAGACTCCAGTTCTCTTTGATGGGCAGTAACTGTGGCCATAATTCAGGATTGGATTGATTCCTGAAGGGCTTCGGAGTATGCATGAAATCCCATGCCTCGTATGGAAATCATACCCATACTCCAGAACTACTCGCCTTTGGACCATCCTCTGGAAATGGGAGAATCTAGATAACACATTACAGTCTCCTTTCCCTTGCGGTACATAAAGACTCCCTTTTTTTCATATGTACTGCTTGTATGCTTCATTTTGTGCTTGTACCCTGCAGGTACGAGGGGGGGGACAAATCATGCCTTCGCTCCACATGCCTGGCAGCACCCCAGATTCTTGCCACACTGGATCAACTGGGCATTGTGCTCTCTCTCTTCAGTGTTCAGCCCGGAATACTGGGAACCACTCTCAGTCTCCCAGTCTCCTCCTCTAGGGACCCAAAAACATTCTCAAACCTCGGGACCCAACAGCCACGATTCCTAGCTCCCCCTCTCACTAAGAGCTCACAGACTTCAGACTCTGGACTTTCTGAATTTCTGCAGTGGATGTTGCAGTCAATTTGCTGTTTGCAGGGTCTGCCATACTGGTTAAAGGCTGCTGACTACTCTTTGTAGGCTGAATGCTCCTAATAGCAAAGGTGCACATCTCTTGGGTCTGACAAAGCATGGTTCGGGTATACATCACCAGCGCCGGCTCCAGCACTGACTTTATCACATCACTATCTGCCCACTGAGCCACCACAAGAGTGTTCCTCACTTCAGCAGTATATTCTGTCACCCAGTTTGTTAGCAATGTAACTGAACGAATGTCACTGGGTATTCTCTTAAACAGCATCTCCCCACAGTGACCACATTGACCCCGAGCAGTAGGCCAGTATATTGAAAATGTTTGCAACCTTAATACAAAATTCAAACTAACATTCCCTTTTGTTTCATCATGAAGGGAATTTGCCACAGATCTTAGCGAATGAGAAGAAGCACTGCTTACTTCCATCATCCAATCGTGTGCAAGCAAAAATGTTTTTTTTTTAATTTTGAATACACAATTGGGTATTCACTGTAAAGTAATATTTCACCACATTCACAAAACCCTGGGGCAAATTCCCTCGCAAAGTGCAACTTTCCTTGCAAAGTGAACAGCCTATTTGCTCTTATTAAATCAATTGCACTGCAGTCAATGTGCTGGGAATCATGAAAGCATTGAAATAGGAAAAAAAACGCAAATTAGGTCATGCTTGTTTATGTAATAAACATAACTGTGACTTTCATATAAAATCCCATGTGTCACAGTAAAAGAAGACAACCCTCATCTTGCAGCAGGCAGATGTTCCTTTCAAGAAGGGCTTTACTCTAAAATATCCAAAATATAGTCTAGTGACAGCCATGCTGCAAATAATATATTTAGACAGCACTAAAAGTTTTCTTAGTCCTAAAAGAGCTGTGATCATTGCTACTCTAATTAAGGTAAAGTTCCTGGAAGAGTCGTTTTCAAGAATTTGCATAACAAGGCAGATTTTTTTTTATAAATACTGAAAATGACTCAATAACAATACCATATAGCAGAGTCTTTGAAGTTTTCTGGAGATGAATGTTGACCTTATTTAAGTTAATACAGTCAGTCATGAAATTCTTATTAGCAAAATGTAGAACTATGAATCTACCTCCTTGCTAAATGCACATCTTGTGCTTTCCATGTCATTATTTTAGTCAGACATCGGGTCTTTTTCTGAAAATAAATTTTTTAAATTAGCCTCCCATTGATTCAGGCTTAAATGTAAAGATGATAGGTAGAAATTTGTCTATTACTTATCCTCTTTACACCGTGGGCAGAAACAGGTAAGCTGAACATGAGAAATTTTACATATGCCAGCTCACTGCTGCTTCATTCTTTCAGAAATGTCATGCTGAGAATGTCAGTAACAGAGATTCTTGCTCATGGGTAATGCTTTATCACAATGTCATATTTCTGAAGACATAACATCATTCTTAGCAGTTGTTCTGGTGTTGATTCCCAGCATCTCCGCATCATTATTTCAGGTGCTTTGTGATCTAAATTCCACATCTACTTGACATGCATGTACATGTAGATAAAAATACATATTCACACTCAAAACAGTGAAACATCACACGTTTAGATCTTGCATAGCTGATTTATGCAGATGTGGATGACCTAGATATATTTTTTGCAATCTTACACCCTGGTTTATTTACAATGGCAAAGACTTATCATACTAGTTGTTGTGTGATGTGATGTCATAGTAATAGCATTGCTCATTCTTATCTCGTTGTATTAGGTATGATGGCGTGGCATTGAAATCTATATCACACGACTTGCTGGAACAGCAGACCAGCCACAGATTAAACTTCTGTATCCCCTGTGTTTGCAGGTACTAATATATTAATGTATTTGAAAGATATGAGTAGTGGTTTTGTATTTTTTCATTGGGTTTAAAATTAAAAATCAGATTTCATTTTTTTTTTGCTTTTTTTTAGTTATGTTAATATGAAATTTATTTTAATATTTTGCATTTTCGTTTAGAGCCACCAGATAAAGCATTAGGACTCATTTCATGTTTTTCTGTACCAACTTATACCCTGCTGAAGACCTTTTCTAAAGTCTGGTACACATGTACGTGCTGAACCATCTAAATTTTGGTATGAAGTTACTGCTGTCTGTTTAACAGAAGCCGGACTAACAACCGGCTTCTGTCAAAGGGCCTTTCTGGAAAACCAGCATTTGATGGCCAATGGCTGCAAGCCCCCCTTTCAGAATACAATAGAACAGTGGGAGACACTCCTATAACAGCATTGTTTGTGATGATGTAAGGATCTGTCACTTTTTTTTTTCAAACACTGTACCTGTATACCCAGCTTTGGTTATAGAGCCCAATAGAAATGCCAAATATGTGTGGCGCTACTCCAGCTATAATACAGTTCTCATATGAATACTATTGCTTAATAATAAAGTGCTCTGTGACCTAGTGCCAATATGTAAACAAATCACATAACTTCATACATAATTTCTTGAGTGCAATGAGGTTTATAAACATATGTTTGTAGACTTCACCTCCATACCATCTCTAAAATATGCCCCTTTTTAACAAATGAAACCACCAAGCTCCTCATTCACTCCCTTGTTATCTCTCGCCTTGACTATTGCAACTCTCTTCTCATTGGCCTCCCTCTCCATAGGCTTTCCTCTCTTCAGTCTATCATGAATGCTGCTGCCAGAATTATCCACTGTACCAACCCCTCAGTGTCTGCCACCCCTCTTCTCTAATCCCTACACTGGCTCCCGATCGCTCAGCGAATTAGATTCAAAATACTAACCACAACATACAAAGCCATTCACAACTCTGCCCCGAGGTACATCACCAATCTTGTCTCCAAATATCACCCAAACCATCATCTCCGTTCCTCCCAAGACCTCCTACTTGCAAGCTCCCTTGTCTCCTCCTCCCATGCTCATCTCCAGGATTTCTCCAGAACCTCTCCCTTCATCTGGAACTCTCTACCTCAACCTGTCTGACTATCACCTTCAGGCAATCCCTGAAAACTCATCTCTTCAGGGAAGCCTATCACACCTCCAACTAATCTTTTACCTCTTCCATCAACTCATTCCCCACAGTTAGAACCTTTTGTACTACCTGCCCCACCATATTAGATTGTATCTTATTGTATTTTAACTGTGTTGTCTCCCTTTTACATTGTAAAGTGATGCGTAAACTGTTAGCGCTATATAAATCCTGTATAATAATAATAATAATATGAAGTCCATTATGCTTCAAAAGTGCTCAATGCTGCAGGTTTCATAAGATTCAGTGCTTCGTGTGTAAACACCACTCCGTACTCCTCTCCATTGTTTCCACACTCATCAGACCAATGTAATATCAGTGCTTTATATGGAACCGCTTCTCCTTTTACTTTCCCCACAATTCTTATTTTGTATGGGCAAATTTCCTCCACAATGTTCCATCAGTGCTCCATCACATGTGCATTGCTTCACTGCATCTTAGACTGCAAGTTCACATTATTTGTTATCGGTGCTACAAGTGATAATGGCCTCTCATTTAGAGCTGCCTTACCCTTGCTTTCTATCACTTCCCCTCATCCCCTTTGGTACTCTTTTATCTAAACACCTCCATTTCAAATTTCAGTGAAATTTGACAATTCATTTTGAAAGTGAAAGGTGAAAATTACTTTTCTAATCTAAGGTAAAATGTTTCCTTGCTACTGTATCACCTAATGAAGAAGGTATTGTTCTTCTGAAATATTTGTTTACTTTTATTGCTAAATCAAAAGCAAGTCATGTGAAAGTGCGATAAGTCTTGCTACCTTATTTTTAGGATTTCCTTACTCTATTATTTAGCTGATTAGCAGTATTTTCATTTTGGAATCCACCTTATGCTACTTTGATATACTACAAGGGAAGCATCATTAAAGGATAGATGTAATTTAAAAAAATGTCCTAACCAACCATGCAGCTTCCTTATAAAATACACCCTTATAGACCATATATGCAGAGTTATGGTGGTGAGCTCAGTTTGATCAGAATTGTGAAATTGTTTACATACTACATTTACTTACTGTTATATGCATATCCTGCCATCATAAAAACTAATGAACTGTCCAAGAGATGCGGGAGACATTCTGGAGACAGCCTATTTTTATCTCTAGATACTGCACAAGGCTGTAAAGAAAAAAGGACCAGTGGAATATAAATCCCACTTCTGATTTGGACATATTTCACAAGTCAGCATTCTGTAAGTCTTTTTGGAAGAAAAATATGATAGGATAGGAGTATAGATAGCTTGCCTACCATGAGACTAGAGCATGTATATTCTTCTCATTACCTTATGCAGACTTTTTTTGTAAATTAAATGTAACATTCAATGTACATGTGACACTCTACTAACATTTATAAGAGTACATTAGCACAGAATACTAAAGAACACATTGCAAAGTAATAGATTTTGAATGTGCTTTTTTAGAAAGGATAATTTGTATAGCATGGCACACAACACCACAGTCACGTTGTATGTGAGACAAATTTCAGTTTATTTTGAGCCCCTCTTTTACCATCTGTGCAAAGTTACAATACATTCTAAAGGTTTAATTCACTCTTTTTATACCAAGCATAATGTCAGAAGCAATTCATAGTCATGAAATCATAGGATGCTGTTTTCCTCCTCATTTGCATTTCTATTAGATGAGTCTACTGCTAAAATGATATCAGCATGTGCTGGGTCTTAAATTAACTGACTCTTTCTTCCACACTGTTAATTTTTAACGGTTATATTTACATTCTGAAGCACCCAAAACATTGTTTTCGGCAGCCAAAAAAAGTTACACTGCATTGATGTTTTCACTTGCTCTTAATATTTTAGTACATTTCATAAAGTGTAATGTTTAATAGACCATTTTTGTAACCGTGTGTGACTGAATATAATTTCACCAGACATATTTAATTTCTCATTAAATAAACCTTTGTTTAAATTCCCATGAGGTTCAAAGTTTCTGAAGTTGGGTATTGCCTTAAAGGCAACCTGGAAGCAAAAAATACAGTAAACAATCACTGCTGATTTGTTTTTAAATGTGCTAGCTCTAGGGCTGTCATGCCAATCCTGGCTTCTTTATCTATTGAGTTACTGACCTTAAAAAAAATATGTAAGTTAGAAGATTTTTTGAACTTCCGTGACTGCCTGTTCGGTGTAAAGCAGAATTCAATCAGCATTCACTATTTCTAATCCTTATGCTGCTAGCATTAGTAAATCGATAGGAAAGTATATCATATTCACTTGTTTCTAACATTTCTATTTTCATTTTTTCAGTTACTTCCTGAGTTCTCAGGAGGGGAGGGAGGGTTCTCATGCCTGAGCTAAGGGCAGATAGATTCCAGGAAGTAAATGCCACATGAATCACCAAGGTGGCCACTGCCGGGGGGGGGGGGGTGTTTTAAATGATTTCTCAGCAAAAGAAAGCAAGGAGACATGTATGGAGTTTGCTTTGACTATTAAAAATTAAGTATATAGAATTTTTGCTCTGTGGTGCTCAGATGCAATGCAGTTCCACTTTAACTCGGTGATCAATTTACCTGTGCATGTGAAGGATTGCTTACACAGGAGGCTGCATCTGTATATTTTTTACTGGGCAGCAAAGATGTCACTCTTTCACTTAAAGTCTGAGCAAAAAATTATCATAATGTCTCTGAGTCATAGATCTTACTCTGGCTGTGCCTCTATGTAGTTAACTGTCAGGAAACCTGATCAGCCAAACCCCTGTAATAGTGTTTAAGACTCTCATCACTGACCTGGGCTGTCAGTATCCTTGCTGATCATTCCTTTTTCATTTCTATTTTAAATGGTGTCCCCCACAAAAGGGATTGCTGCACATCAGCACTGAATTAAAAAGTTGTGCACCAAGCATAAATTATATATCTACATGTACATAACACTTTTCCAAAACATAAAAATACTGTATAGAAAAGATCAAATTAAAGTTCCCCTTGGTATTTAATATTTATGTGAATAATATAACTTTTTTTTCCATCCTCACATGTGTAATTTAATTGATGTGTGTTTATAGACCAATTGTAGTGCAGCAGACTTTATCCAATCATAAAGCTACGGTACATATTGTGTCAGCCAGGACTTCACTGTGTCATGGTGTAGAGTGGATAAGCACACTTACCAGCTAACTTCCAAAAAAAAAATGACACTGTCTAAAATTTTACATTAAAAAAGAGGTTTTAGTTGCACAGATTTGCAAATATATGTGAAAGCATCATTTTCTCTGTAAAGTGCTGTCTCGCATCTTATATCTGAGAGTCTCCAAAGTGGACCATATACAGTATAGGAGTGGATAAAGTAGCCACTTTAACTCTAGAGCAATTTTTTCCATGCTTTGCACACATTTAAAAGTTCTGCATTATTGGCCATGAATTTTCCTAAAACCTCCAGAAATGTTTCCTGTAGAATAAAAAAAGATAGTAGTTGCAAAGTTTGCAACTGTTTATCAAATGCATTTTCAGGAAGAATATAATAAAATGAATTTCAGTGCAAACACACATAATATAATACCCAATTTGTGGAAAATTTAAAAATGGAGTTTCATCAAATAAATAGATACCAAACATGTTAAATCTTAAATTTGTGCATGCCCATGCTATTGCAGAAAACTTTGGTACGCAAAAATCTCTATAAGTGACACTATAAAACAGTAGTAAGAAAAAGGGGGGGGGTAATTGGGGCTCTCCCCTATTGAGGTATCAAAATTGGACTTTGATGGTACCGTACACATTGAATACAACAATAATTTATAAAAATATATTTGTTTTTATTACAAAAGACTCCTGAAGAAGCGGTGATATTTCATAAATCCGTGAAACATGTCAAGTCTACAGAAAACTGCATAAGTATTCTCTTAAATCTTGTACGGTGAAGTACCCCTGCAGGTCTAAAAATATTTCCTAAGTACCCCTGTCTCGAGAAAGTAATTTCTATTGTTTGGGTGTCATGGTTTCTGTGTGTGTAATGTCAGTATGTGTTTGTGATGACTTCTTTGTGCGTCTGTGATGGTTTTTGTTCATGTTCAATGTCATTGTATGTGTGCATGCTGCAATGACAGATACACACACACATATATACTGATAGATAAACACACACACACACACATATATACTGATAGATAAACACACACACAATCCCAAATTTACAAACTGGCCCATAAATGCAACCTCCCCAGTGCCCATCAATGCAGCCTCACCAGTGCCCATCAATGCAGCCTCACCAATGCCCATCAATGCAGCCTTACCAGTGTCCATCAATGCAGTCTCACTAGTGTCCATCAATGCAGCTTCACCAGTGCCCATCAATGCAGCCTGATGAGTGCCCATCAATGCAGCCTCACCAGTACCCATCAATGCAGCCTCACCAGTGTCCATCAATGCAGCCTCACCAGTGCCCATCAATGCAGCCTGATCAGTGCCTATCAATGCAGCCTCATTAGTGTCCAACAATGCAGCCGCACCAGTGCCCATCAATGCAGCCTCACCAGTGCCCATCAATGCAGCCTCACCAGTGCCCATCAATGCAGCCCCACTAGTGTCCATCAATGCAGCCTGATCAATGCCCATCAATGCAGCCTGATCAGTGCTCATCAATGCAGCCTGATCAGTGTCCCTCAATGCAGCCGCACCAGTGCCCATAAAAGCAGCCTCACCAGCGCCCATAAATGTAGCCACACCAGTGTCCATAACTGCAGCCTCGCCAGTGCTCATAAATGCAGCCTCATCAGTGCCCATCAATGCAGTCTCCCCAGTGTCCATCAATGCTGCTTGATTAGTGCCCATAAATGCAGCCTCACCAGTACCCATAAATGCAGCCTCCCCAGTGCCCATAAATGCAGCCTGATCAGTGCCCATCAATGCAGACTGATCAGTGCCCATCAATGCAGCTTCACGAGTGCCCATCAATGCAGCCTCAGCAGTGCCCATCAATGCAGCCTCACCAGTGCTCATAAATGCAGCCTCATCAGTGCCCATCAATGCAGTCTCCCCAGTGTCCATCAATGCAGCTTGATTAGTGCCCATAAATGCAGCCTCATCAGTACCCATAAATGCAATCTCACCGGTGCCCATAGCTGCAGCCTGATCAGTGTCCATCCATGCAGCCTCACCAGTGCCCATGAATGCAGCCTGATCAGTGGTCATCATTGCAGCCTCACCAGTGCCCATCAGTGCCCATCAATGCAGCCTCACCAGTGTCCAACAATGCAGCCTCATCAGTGCCCATAAATGCAGCCTCACCAGTGCTCATTAATGCAGCCTCACCAGTACCCATCAATGCAGCCTCACCAGTGCCCATAAATGCCACCTGATCAGTGCCCATAAATGCAGCTTCACCAGTGCCCATCAGTGCCAATCAATGCAGCCTCAGCAGTGCCCATCAAGGCAGCCTCATCAGTGCTCATAAATGCAGCCTCACCAGTGTCCATCAATGAAGCCTGGTCACTGGGACAGGGCAAATGGGGGTATCAGGGTCTCTCACCTTGCAGCTCAGCTCAGCAGGTCTTTGCATGCCATGACCTCCTGGTGGGGTGATGCTCCTTGTCCTGGCACCCAGCCCAACAGCCTGAGCCAGTCACGAGTCCTGAAACCCTGGTGCTCCCTGCCTCCAAGACTCCAGTCTCCGGGAGTTGTAGTTTCCTCTGTGCTTGAGTGCAGGCTACAACTCCCAGAATGCAACAGCGACCGTCTGCCGTGGCCGTGCCCCCTGCCTGACTTCCTAGAGAAGGAAAAAAAATTCCTTCTCTAGGAAGTGGCTGCCTAAGGCTTAGCTTGTGCTGCCTTATGGTGGTGTAACCCCTGCCCTTGGTGCGCGTACCCCCAGGGGTACCACAGTTTGAGAAACCCTGTCTTAAATGACCAACTGTATAGCTGTCTGAATTTTTGGTCTGTGTAAATCTCAGATATACATATATGTATTGAGAGTCCATTTGTACTCTTTTCCCCATTTTAAAAGACAATTGTAATAAAAACAAATATATTTTTATAAATTATTGTTGTATTCAATGTGTACGGTACCATCAAAGTCCAATTTTGATGCCTCGATAGGGGAGAGCCCCAATTACCTCCCCCCTTTTTTCTTGCTACAATTTGTTCCTGGATGAAGGTGCCACAATATACCGAATATTACTTATGGCACTCTTAAGTAGACACTATAAAACAGTTTAACCAGTACAGAACCGCGCTATAGCCGAAAGACGGCTACAGCGCGGCTCTGAAAATCCGGGAGGACGTCCATGGACGTCCTGCCTCGTGCGCGCTCCCTGTGCTCACTCGCAGCCTGCGGCGGTGTGCTCTCGCTGCCGCCGCACGCTGCGTGGGCATGCCCGCTGGTCGGGCGGACTCGATGTCCGCCCGAGACCCGTCAATCACTTTTAGCAGCCTCAGAACGGGGAACCGCCAATGTAAACACGGCGGTTCTCCGTTCTGTGAATGGGACATGACAGATCTACTGATCCCTGTCACTGGAATCAGTTAGATCTGTTATGTCCCGACCAGCCCATCCCCCCCACAGTTAGAACACACCCAGGGAACACTGTAAACCCCTTCACTGCCCCCTGCAGGTTATCCCCTTCACTGCCAATGACATTTATACAGTAATCAGTGGACATTTAAATTTCTGATCGCTGTATAATTGTCATTGGTCCCAAAAATGTGTCAAAAACATCCGACATGTCCGCTGCAATATCGCAGTCCCAATAAAAATCGCAGATCGCCGCCATTACTAGTAAAAAATAAATAAATAGTAAAAACGCCATAAATCAATTCCCATAGTTTGTAGGCGCAATTGCTTTTGCGCAAACCAATCAAAATACACCGATTGCAATTTTGTTTTACCAAAAATATGTTGCAGAATATAAATCGGCCAAAACTGATGAATAATTTTCTTTTTTATATTTTTTTTTGGATATTTATTATAGCAAAAAAGTAAAAAAATATTGTTCTTTTTTCAAAATCATCGCTCTTTGTTTGTTTATAGCGCAAAAAATAAAAAACGCAGAGGTGATCAAATACCACCAAAAGGAAACTCTATTTGTGGGGAAAAAAAAATAAAAATTTTGTTTGGGTACAACGCCGCACGACCGCGCAATTGTCATTCAAAATGCGACAGCGCTGAAAGCCTAAAATTGGTCTGGGCAGGAGGGGGGTTTAAGTGCCCAGTAAGGAAGTGGTTAAAGTGGATGTAAACCCATTCCTATAATAAGGCTTACCTGTAGGTACTATGAATATCTCCTAAACCTTTATGGTTTAGGAGATATTCACACTTCATGCAGCCGGGTATACCTATGTGTATCAGGTATACCCATGTGTATCATATTAGCACATGGGTATGTGCTAGTATGCCTCACATACCCATGGGTATGTGAGACATACTAGCACATTATGCCTTTACTTTTCAGGGCTTTTTTAAAAAAAAAGAAAATTTGGCACAGTTTACTTTGAGCTATGGTGTTCGAATTAATGCTCTCACTTCAACATTCACAGCCAATGTTTGCACTTGGGAGTGTGTGCAGGGCAATAGTGGTTATGTTTTTTTTTCAAACATATTTTATTTTTTTTAGCTTTTATTTTTTTTATTTAACTTTATTGCTAGCACAAAGGGGTTAACAAACCCCCATGTAATAGCATTGGGCAGGGAACAGAGTTCAGGGCTCCACCTGGAGGACAGGAGGCCCTAGTCCAGAGGTCAGGGTGTGGTCCAGTGCAGCAGTAAGCTGTGAGGTATACAGAATATGTACAGTATGTTAGCACAGTGTTTTGGTGAGGCTGTCTGCAGGAATTTGTGTTGTAGCAACGAAATGCTGAAAGCCCCTGCTAGAGAAAATTTCTGCTGAGTGGCTGCATCCTTAAAAAGCTTTACATTTTACATTTCCAAAAGATTGAGGCAAAAAATTAGATCAACTTGAGGTATCGACATTCGAAAAGGGGTTGTTCATACTGGCCTGGCATTTTTATTTGCTATGTTTTATAACAGAAATTTAGAGAAACTGTTCATATTTTTTCCTTTATATTGTAAGAATTAACCACTTGACCACTGGTTACTTAAACCCCCTTCCTAACCAGACCAATTTTCAGCTTTCAGTGCTCTCTTTTGGTGGTATTTAATCACCATTGGGGTGTTTATTTTTTGAGCAATAAATGGAAAAATACCGAAAATTTTGTAAAAACAATGCATTTTTCTTTATTTCTGTTATAACATTTTTCAAATTAGTAATTTTTCTTCATAAATTTTGGCCAAAATTTATACTGCTATATATCTTTGGTAGAAATAACCCAAATTAGTGTATATTATTTGGTCTTTGTGAAACTTATAGAGTCTACAATCTATGGTGCCAATCACTGAAAATTGATCACACCTGATGCACTGACGGCCTATCTCATTTCTTGAGGCCCTAACAAGACAGAAAAGTACAAATACCCCCCAAATGACCCCTTTTTGGAAAGTAGACAGTCCAACGTATTTTGTAAGAGGCATGGCGAGTTTTTTGAAGTTGTCATTTTTTCCCACAATTCTTTGCAAAATGAAGATTTTTTTTTTTCAGTTTTTTTTCCCACAAAATTGTCATATTAACAGGTTATTTATCACACCCAGCATATGCATACCACCAATTACACCCCAAAACACATTCTGCTACTCCTCCTGAGTATGGCAATACCACATGTGTGAGACTTTTACACAGCCTGGTCACATACAGATTAGATAAGAGATTAACCCCCTTGATGGGACTTTATAGGCAGCAATATCACATACTGAAATCAGATATGTCAAAAAAATATTATATTTATTCTAAAAAAGGGATGCCCAATTCGGCACACCTTGAGTAGCATATATTAGAATCATATGATCAAGCAAATACGTTACATGATATGTCACAAATATATATACATAGCTTTTATATCAAAAAGAGCTTTCCGTTGTCCAACCGGGGAGATGGTGATTGGTATCCAGGAAATGGAAGGGAAGGAAGATGTAATTACACATCTAACGTTGTGAGGATGATACAAAAAAGATAAAAAACGATAGTCTTTGCCTGGTTTTTTGTTATATAAATTAGCAAAGTGATGTTTTGTTTTCGCTGAGGCAACTTGTAAAAGGGACTCCTTCCCAGATAGTTCCTGGGCTTTGCAATTGCAACCTGTGACCCTATGGTTAGTGGTAGAGGGGCCAACCTGTTGCCTTTCGAGAAAAACTATATTTTCGATACAT
>BLSH010319106.1:95099-110238 GCA_018402905.1 Glandirana rugosa | reverse complement strand
AGTAGACAGTCCAACGTATTTTGTAAGAGGCATGGCGAGTTTTTTGAAGTTGTCATTTTTTCCCACAATTCTTTGCAAAATGAAGATTTTTTTTTTCAGTTTTTTTTCCCACAAAATTGTCATATTAACAGGTTATTTATCACACCCAGCATATGCATACCACCAATTACACCCCAAAACACATTCTGCTACTCCTCCTGAGTATGGCAATACCACATGTGTGAGACTTTTACACAGCCTGGTCACATACAGATTAGATAAGAGATTAACCCCCTTGATGGGACTTTATAGGCAGCAATATCACATACTGAAATCAGATATGTCAAAAAAATATTATATTTATTCTAAAAAAGGGATGCCCAATTCGGCACACCTTGAGTAGCATATATTAGAATCATATGATCAAGCAAATACGTTCATGATATGTCACAAATATATATACATAGCTTTTATATCAAAAAGAGCTTTCCGTTGTCCAACCGGGGAGATGGTGATTGGTATCCCAGTGTCCAACGTTAACGTTTCGGGTCCTTGATAGACCCTTCCTCAGGGAAAATGTTCAACGGAGTCGCTTTTGTTTTGTAGTGAAACGATTAAATATATTGTTTTTTGGTCCGTTTCTGATAGCAAAAAATAGAAAAAACATAGTAGGAGTGTTGCAATCTACACATTAATGTAGAAGGAAGGGAAGGTAAAGGATAGGAAAAAGGGGGAAGGGGAACAAAGGGGAAGAAAAAGAACGGGAAGGAGAGGGAAAAAAAGGGGGGAGGGATGGATGGAGATTGGATAGGGAAAGGGGGGGGGGAGAAAGAGGGAGAGATAGGACGGAAAGGTCTGGGAGACCCAAGAAAAAAAAAAATTAAAATTAAAAAATCAAATCCATATCCCACTTTACAATTTAAGTATGCTAGTATTTTTGCAGTTTATATTCCACGTACCCCAAAGGGGGGCATATATAACATAAGTAACTAAGTTGCATAACAGAGATTATGGAAGTGGGGGTTAACTCACCAACACCCTGCGTCCAATTTCTATCAGACAATGTGTCATACATTGTTAGGTCAACTAAGTTGTTCCTTGTGGGTCTGAAGGAAAGGTACTTATGTTGTTTTCATCTGAGGCTTCACCTGTTGGAAGCATTTCGAAAGGAATTAATCAAAAAAAAAAAAAAGGGGGGGGATGAGGATATGGAGTTCGTTTGAGTGGTCGGGGTCTCACCTACCTGTCTTGTCTCAGATATTGCATAGTGCGCCCTTATATCTTAGATGAATTAAACGTTTGATCATCTGTTTAAATCAGGCTTTATTCAGGTTTTGTTGATAGGGTGGTCGGGGGGATCTACCATCGACCACCTATATACCTGAGGAGGATCCGTCCGTCCCGGATCTATAAAGATTAAAGGTGTCTAATTTAATTTAATGTATTTTATAGGGGCATCATATCTCAAATGGAAAAATGTTAGAGGATAAAGATATTCTGTCTCTCTGTTATAGGGGTGCTAGTCTAAAAATCATGCATCCCATATGTTCCATCAGGCAGAGTATCTAGTCCATAGGACCATGCTTCATTCTTTGGGGTAATGCACTAGCTTGTAATATATGTGTCACTTACCTTATAGTCCAACGTCTGTTGTCTTGGCGCTTTTGCAGTGTGTTAGTGGCAGTCCTGGGCTTAAATAGCATCTATTGTACAGCCTCATGGTGTTTTTCCCGCCCTGGGCACACAGAAGTGACATCATTGACCCGGAAGATAAAATGTTGGTTTGTGATAGGGTGAGAGGATACACCAACATGAGTAATCTGAAGGTGGTCCTCTCCATGGCGTCCTATCACTAGATTGCCTCATCTATTGTAAAAGGGACCCCTAGTGGGGAAACGAGACTATTACATGATCTGTGTTGTTACTGATACTAAGGGTATATGCACATATTTGGGTGTATTTTAGACCCTCGTTATCCTCCTAAAGGTGGAAAAAATATTAGAAAAAGGGAAGGATGGGGAGGGGAAAAGGGGGAAAGAAAAAAAAAAAAAGTGGATATACAGCAAGAACGTTGCACTTGCACCTTTTGATTTTATTTTTGGCAAATAGATGTGTTTGTCTCTCTATATTAATAAACAATATGTACTGTTTTGTTTATCGCATCTTGTTGGTAGCCACCCCCACTTTTACATTGACATGTTACAGTGTCTCTTGCAGGTATATCTTTGTTATTTGAGGACATTCATTCTGTTACCATATATCGTAGGACCCTAGTGAAACAGTTCCTACATATTATAGATCTTAATAGGTTTGGGAAGGTAGGATAGACAAAGGCATAGGTCATCACATTTTTTTCACATTTTTAACCATGTCCTTCCCATATTCCAGAAATATATCCTTCCAGAAAGGGTCTAAAACTAATAGAGCTATTTAAACCAGGTGGTGTGGTGGCTTTTAAAGCCACCTGCCACCTTGTTTCCCTTTGTAGGAGGGTTTTATCCCAGTCTCCCCCTCTGTTACTGGGGTGTATGCGTTCGAGTATTGTGAAATTGATATTGGGAAAAAAATGTTTATGTACATCTCTGACATGTCTGCCTAGAGGTAAGTCTGGGTTACTAGTTTTCATGCTCGTGATGTGTCTAGATGCCCTTTTGTGAAACTCTTGTGTAGTTTTACCTATATAGAATCCCCCACAACTGCAGGTTAGGAGATATATTACTCCTATTGTTTTGCAGTTAGCAAAGTGGGAGGGTCTATATAGTTGTCCGTTAGGTAATGTGAAATTGTTTGTCGTATTCATGTAGCGGCAAATGTGACAGCCGCCACATTTGAATGTCCCTTTCCTTTTACATAGATCCTTTCTAAATGTGCCCACATACTCACTCTGGATCAACTGATCACGTAGTGATCTGGATCGTCTAAAGGTAATAGGTGGGTTTTCTGGTATTAGAGGTTTTAGGGTAGGATCTGATTGTAAAATTGGCCAGAATTTCGATATGATGTTCCTAATGTGTTTGTGTTGTTTTGTATATGTCAGGATAATTCTTGCCTGAGTGGTGAAACCATTAGTTTCTATTCTCCCTTCTTTGGGGGCTTTTTCTCCAAAGAGTAATTAATGTCTATTTTTAGTTGCTGCCCTTTTGTAGGCTTTTATTAGGCATGTATTTGAATATCCTCTTTCAAGTAGTCTCATTTTGAGTTTTTTGGCTTCAAGTTGAAAGGTTTGCTCAGTAGAGCAATTTCTTCGTAAGCGCAAATATTGCCCATAGGGGATGGATTTGATGAGAGTTTTTGGGTGGGAACTGGTAGCGTGTAAAATGGTATTTCCTGCTGTTGTCTTTCGGTAGAGTGTACTTGCCAATTTACCTTGCTCGTCTTTTATAATTGTAACATCCAAAAAATTGATGCTTTTCTCATCTGCAGTCATGGTGAATTTCAGATTTAAATCGTTCTTGTTCATAGCTGATAGACACTGATCTAATAGGTCTCTGTCTCCGTTCCATATCAGAAAAATGTCGTCTATTAATCTGTACCATATTAGAATATTTGCAGTTAAGTTAGGCGACGTCTCCTCCGAAAGAAATGCATTTTCCCATTCCCCCAGGTACAGGTTGGCATACGATGGAGCACAGCAGGTCCCCATCGCTACCCCCTGTACCTGGAGGAAATAGGATCCATCGAATGAAAAATAATTGCGTGTAAGGATATATTCAAGAGCTGATGATAGAAAAGTGTGGAGTTTTTTGTCATCTCTATGTATTTGACAGAGAAAATGTCTGACTGCCAAAATGCCCTCTTGGTGAGGGATAGAACTGTATAGCGCTTTCACATCCACCGAAACCAGGAGGGCATGCGGTGGGATGCACAGGCCCTCCAGGTTTTGGAGGAGGTGTGTCGTATCTCCGATGTATGATGGGAGATTGGTTACAAGTGGGTGTAATTGTTCGTCCACGTACCTACTTAAGTTTTCTGCAATGCCACCTCGGCCTGAGACAATTGGTCTGCCCGGGGGTTCCGAGAGATTTTTGTGCACTTTTGGCAAACTGTAGAATGTTGGAATTTTTGGGAATGTTGTATGAATATATTCCCATGTGGTTTTGTCAATAATGTTGCCCAGATAGGCTGTGTCTAGTAGTATGTAGAATTCTTTGTTTTGATTATCGATTGTAGATCATGTGATTGGCTTATACCACTCAGTGTTGCGGAGAACTTTATGGCACATCTCTTTATATTGAATATTGGTCATAATGACAATATTGCCCCCTTTGTCGGCTGGTTTTATAGTTAGCTGGTGTTGGTTGGTCAAGGCAATCAGTGCTTCTTTCTCCCTTAGTGTTAGATTATTGTGTTCATTCATTTTTTGATTATTTTTTCTGGCAGTTTTTTTGGCATATCTCTCTAATTCTTGTGACGTCATTCCTATAAATGCACTTACATTAGGGTTTAGATCCAATGAGGGGAATTTACTAGATTTCTTTTTGAGTGTGGATATGCCTAATTTGTTGTTGGTCATGGTGTTTGTTCTGGCCATAGCTTTAACGTCTGACATACCAATGTCCAATTGGTCAGTCAAGCTTAAAGGGTCCTGTTCATCCAAAAGTGATACAAGATCCTCAATTGCTTGTACCTCCTTCGGAGTCAGTTTAGTCAGGTCTGTCGCTGTCGTTTTTTTAGTATAGATGCTTTGGAAGATAAGTTTTCTTGCGAAGAGTTGTAGGTCTTTGTGGACTTCAAAGAGGTCCGCATTGGAGTCTGGACAGAAGGTCAGTCCTTTGGAGAGTAATTGACATTCCTGTGTAGACAGTTCATAATCTGAGAGGTTGATTATGCTTAAATTGCCTTCAACTGTGGATTGCAATTCAGACTTATTCAGTCATTTTGTTTCTGGGGGTCTATTTGGTGATGTTGGCTCATAGGGTCCATCATTGTCTCGTGTGTGTGTGTCTATAGAGTGTTTAGAATGCCCAGATGGGCCACCCCGTGCATTACCTGACCTTCGTGAATGATCGATACCCGTCACCTGTTCAGAGAGTGGTTTGTTAGAGCGTGTTGATTCCGTGATGTGTTTTTTGGTTTGATGATTGTCAGATCCTGGGGATCGCCATTTATTCTTTTGGGGTCCCTTCCGATCTTGGGAGGCCTGTGAGATGGAAGAAGATATAGAGTTTATAGAAGAATTGGAACCCCTTGTGTTGCCTCGTGCCCTCAAATTTCTGTCTTTTCTCTTAGTGTAACGTGCCTGTGTGTTTTTTTGTTGTGATTGTGTTTGATGCCAACGGTATGCTTTGCCTTCTCTGAATGCTGTTTTGTCTCTCCAGAATTTGCATTCTTTTGTAGTAATAATTTCTCTTACAGATTGATCAATATGAGTCTTAATCCCTTCTTCCTTCTCTCTGTATGTTGGAATCTGTTTAAATGCATGTAATTGAATATAGACAGCATCTATTTCTTTATCAATTGCTAAAATACGTTTTTGGTACTCTTCTACTAATATTTTCATCATTGTTTTTGTACATTGTTGTAAGTTGTTTTCCCATTTTTTCTTAAAATTTTCATCCACGTTGTCAAGCGTGGGGAAAATTTGGATCCTTAAACCAAACGGGTTGATGTCTTCTCGTATGTAGTGATCAAAACTATCGATATGCCAGAACATGGCCATTTTTTTCTCCACTAATTTTTCCAATACAGAGAACATGGCTGACATTTCAGACTCTTGAGCCTCCTTGTGTCCATGGTCCCTGTATAGGGTCATGAGGGTTTCGAATTCCCTGCTTTTAAACATGTTGTATCAAGATTAGGGTAGGTTACAGAATTTGTATAAGATGAGAAGAAAAAAAAAAAAATTTTTAATATGCTATCAGATATATGTTGTGGAGTTGTTATCACATAAGGTACCGCCTTTCCTCCAAGGTATGGGAGGGGAAAGCGGATCCCTTAGGTTTTGTAATTCTACCTAGGAGTATATTGATCTTTGGTTTTAAACCGCCTTTATTTTAAACTTGGCATATGTGGATTATTAAGATTCGCTGGCATTGGAACATAGTGATATAGGGGGTTGGGTATTTACTACCCTAATATTAGCCTGGCCACATACAGAGGCCTAACATGCAGGGAGCGCCATCAGGCGTTCTAAGGACATAAATTACACATATCATTTCCTTGCACTTTTGAAGGTCCTGGAGCACGAGGGCAATGGAAACGCCCAAAAATGACCCCATTTTGGAAAGTAAACACCCCAACGTATATTCTATGAGGCATAATGAGTCTTTTGAAAGGTTCATTTTTTCCACAAGTTTTTGGAAAATGTGGAAAGAAAATGAAAATGCATTTTTTTTTTTACACAAGGTTGTCCATTTTTACAATATTTCTAACACACAGCATGTACCCAGAAAAAAAGTCACCCTAAAATATATTCTACTACTTGTCCCTTGTATGGCGATACCACATATGTGACACTTTTACACAGCCTGGCCACATACAGAGGCCCAACATGCAGGGTGCACCATCAGGCATTCTAGGGGCATACATTTCAAATCTAATTTGACTACCTATTACATAATTGTGAGGCACTGTGGTGGCACTGATGGGCACTGTAGTGACACTGATGGGCACTCTAGTGGCACTGATGGGTGCTCTAGTGGCATGAATGTGTCATGGATGAGAACTGATGTGGTATGGATGAGCATGAATGAGGCATAAATGAGCACGAATGGGGTGAATAAGGCATAGATGGGGATGACTGAGCACGGATGGATGGGTGAGCACGGATGCATTGGTGAGCACGCATGCATGGGTGAGTACAGATGGATGGCTGAGCACGGATGGATGGGTGAGCACGGATGGATGGGTGAGCATGGATGGATGGCGGAGCATAGATGCATGGGTGAACACGGATGAGGCTGGATGGGTGAGCACGGCTGGATTGGTAAGCATGGATGAGGCTGCATGGGTGAGCATGACTAGATTGGTGAACACGGATGGATGGGTGAGCATAGATGGATGGCGGAGCACAGATGCATGGCTGAGCATGGATGCATGGGTGAGCACGAATGCATGGGTGAGCACGGATGGATGGGTGAGCACGGATGCAAGGGTGAGCACGGATGGATGGCGGAGCAGGGATGCATGGGTGAACACAGATTGCATGGGTGAACACGGAGGAGGCTGGATGGGTGAGCATGGATGAGGCTGCATGGGTGAGCACGATTGGATTGGTGAGCACGGATGCATGGGTGAGCATGGCTGGATGGGTAAGCACGGATGAATGGGTGATGGATGAGTGAGCACGGATGGGTGAGCATGGATGCATGGGTGACGGATGAGTGAGCACGGATGGGTGAGCATGGATGCATGGGTAACAGATGAGTGAGCATGGATGGGTGAGCACGGATGCATGGGTGACAGATGAGTGAGCACGGATGGGTGAGCATGGGTGATGGATGAGTGAGCACGGATGCATGGGTGACGGATGGGTGAGCATGGATGGGTGGGCATGGATGCATGGGTGATGGATGGGCGAGCATGGATGGGTGAGCACGGATGCATGGGTGACGGATGAGTGAGCACAGATGGGTGAGCACGGATGCATGGGTGACAGATGGGTGAGCACAGATGCATGGGTGACAGATGGGTGAGCATGGATGGGTGAGCACAGACGCATGGGTGATGGATAGGCAAGCACGGATGCATGGGTGATGGATGAGTGAGCACGGATGCATGGGTGACGGATGGGTGAGTACGGATGGGTGAGCATGGATGCATGGGTGATGGATGAGTGGGTATGGATGGGTGAGCACAGATGCATGGGTGACAGATGGGTGAGCACGGATGTATGGGTGATGGATGGGTGAGCACGGGTGATGGATGGGTGGACACGGATGGGTGAGCACGGATGCATGGGTGGGCACGGATGGGTGGGCATGGATGTATGGGTGACGGATGGGTGGGCATGGATGTATGGGTGACGGATGGGTGGGCATGGATGAGGGTGCATGGGTGATGAGGGGTCCCTGCCTGGCACATAGCGGTACTGTGGGCACTTCAGATCCTGCCCACAGCACCGCTGCATCTCCTCTCTCCCCCCTCTCCCCCCTCTCCTGTCACACTGCAGAGAGGGGTGAGACAAGCCGGCACTTCCGCCAGCTTGTTTAC
Source organism: Glandirana rugosa (assembly GCA_018402905.1). Classification (NCBI taxonomy): domain Eukaryota; kingdom Metazoa; phylum Chordata; class Amphibia; order Anura; family Ranidae; genus Glandirana; species Glandirana rugosa. The sequence continues at coordinate 102,108 of BLSH010319106.1, read as the reverse complement.
ATGTGATGCTCCGTTATAAGCGGCCATTTACCGTGATCCGTGATGCGCCGGGTCTCATGGACCCGGCGGTCACGGATGCCCCCAGGTGCGCGCCCCCAGGGGGCACGCGGGAGCGCGACTCTGGGAGGACGTTATAACACGTCCTCCCAGAACAATAAGTGCCACTTGCGGCCGTGTAATTACATTACACGGTCGGCAAGTGGTTAAAAACCCAACAGTCAATTAATACCACCAGAAGAAAGCTCTATCTGTCCCAAAAAATATCAAATTAATTTGCATGACTAAGTGACTGTCAATCAAACTATCAAAACAATGCAAACCTAAAAATGGCCTTGTAATAAAGGGATATTAAAAGCTAGTACTGAATTGGTTAAAGAGCACCATTAAAAATACACAAAACATATAAAAAGCTTCAGGGATGTCTTAAACCTACATATGAAGTTGCATATGCAATACATTGTACTGTTTTAATAGTGATATTGTTTGCTTTCAAAGAGCAGTCAGGGATCGTCATTTAGCAATGGTAGCACTTCCATTGCTAAATAACAAAACCCCACTGGCTTCTGTTTGCAAACAGATGGGCCAAGGACCCTGCTTGATGTCATTGGCCAAGAATGGTCATGGCCATTAATATTCAGTGATGCTAACCAGGATCTCCTCTAGCTTGTTTAGATAAATGAGTGAGTGGGAATCTGTCATTTGCAATGGAGTAGTGGTAGGACAGCATCATTGATTGGCTGGTTGCTGTGGAAGTGGGTCAATATCATCAAATGGTGCTCATGGTTATTGATATTGGTCTACATTGTTGGATTGATTTTGGATTTTTATTGTGGATCATTGCTATTTTTTTATTTTGTTTTATTTTTCAATAAGTAACTTTTTTAATTGTGTGGTTGTTTTCATTTCTTTTTTTTGTTTTTTTTTTAGTGAGTAACAAGGGCTTTTATGTACCCTGTACTTACTCATGTAGAGGGGTGGGGGTATCTGGGGACCTATTGTTCCAAAAGGGGCTTTTCAGATTCTGATAAGTCTCCATTTCGACTCCCACATCCCTTTTGGGGTATGGCATGTGGGGATGAGACACTTGCTCCTTGAATATGAGGACAAGGTGTCCTGTAATGGGGGGAGGTTTGGACACCTCCACCCCTTTCAAGGTAATGTTGAAGGCAGGTTGCCTAGTATTTTTCAGAAGGGGGGCACACACACTTACTCTCCCCCATTTTCTGACCAGCCAGGCTGCAAGCCTAGATAATGGATATCTATATATATATATATATATATATATATATATATATATATATATATATATATATATATATATTTGTTTTTAATGGAATGGTGTCTCTCTAAAGATTCATAAAGAAACCTATCTAGACATGCACCCTAACTGGCCAGGAAAGTGGGGTCAGTGATCATATTGCCCTCACTCTACCTATTTCTATAGGGGTTCCCCAAAGGTCTGTCCTTGGACCCCTTCTATTCTCTATCTACAACTCCTCCTTTGGACAGTTGATAGCCGCATATGGCTTTTAATACAATCTCAATGCTAATGACACTAAAATATATCTCTCATATCTGAGATATCATTATGGATGTCATACTACTTCGTAAAACTCATCCTTTCAAGCTGAGCTCATAATATTTACTCCTCCATGCCCCTTCCACTGACTTATTCAACACATGCACTTTTATGCCTCCTTTCACCCCCTACATCCAATCACTGTCCAAATATTGCCACCTTCATCTCCATAACATTTCCAAAATATACCTCATTATAACCAATGACACAACCAAGTGCAACTCCCTCCTCATGGCCTACCTCTACCTAGGATATCCCCCTTCAGTTTATCATAAATGCTGCTGCCAGATTTATTCACCTTACCAGCTGCTCAGTGTCCACTGCCAAATCGCCAACTAGCTTTCACTTGTTCAACGAATAAAATCCACAACCCTGTCCAGAGCTATATCAGTAAACTTGTCTGAAAATAATACTCAAACCATCCTCTTAGCGCCTCTCAAGACATCCTGCTTTCTAGCACATGCATCAGCTCCTTCCATGCTCCTCCCAGGACTTCTCAAGAATCTCTCCCATTCTGTGGAGTACCCTACCCAAATTTGTCCATCTATGTATCTATTCTGTCTCCCTTTTTAGGTGATCCTAAAATGTTTACCTCTTCAGCATGAATCATGTCCTGCCTCTACCTAACAACTAAACTTTTGCCTTCATCATCAACTCATTTCAACACAATTATTACATTTTTGATTCACTTGTACCTCCATTTTAGATTGTAAGCTCTCATGAGCCCTCTTGCCTTGTAAAGCTCTGTGCAAACTGTTGATGCTATATAAATCCTGTATGATATGAACAATAAGTGAATCCAATGGCTTCAATGACTGCCTCAAGTGTGCAGATTGGGAGTTCTGCATTTACTCAGATTTCATAACTGTGTGCTTATTCTAGGTCAGTGACTCAAAGTATTGAGAACAGAGTCTGTCAGGTAATTTGTAATTCCCTAGAGCAGTCAACAAAGGCAGCTTCTGTATATGTCATATTGCAGGTTTTCTTCAACATACTGTGCTCAACAAAGTTAGGAGACAAACACAGCTATTTTTTAAGAAAAAACTTTTTATACAAAGTAAAAAAAAAAACTTTTGTCAACATTACTGATACTATCAATATGTTCACAGCTAAAATAAATATTGTCATTTTAATTGTCAGGTGAGAACTGAGAAAGAATACAGCCACTTACTGTCTCCTATCTTAGTTCAAATGGCTCTGTATTCATACGTTTTGCAAAGTACATGGGAATGTAGTCAAATGTTTGGCATACAGTGTTTTAAAACTTCATGTACATTAGCTTGACATATAAACATGTTAATATAATAACACATTGTAGACAAAAATGAAAATAAGAATAAAAAGGAAACGTTACTATGGTGTATAAGGAAAAAGAGGGGAGAACAGGGAAGGGAAGATGTACATTGAAATTGGAGGTGGAGCTCAAGGATTACAATGTTCTCTTTTTGATTTTTAAATAGAAGAAAAACAGATGACAACTGAGAGATGCCTCCAAGGTCAATCAATGATTTTACGTAAATTAGGACATCCTATGCTAAAAACCCTTCATAGAACAGATTTCAATGCTTTCCACTGAGTAGGAGTAGGAGATTCATTATGGAAATGGGTTCCCACATATCGGGTAATAGTTTGGGAGAAGTTGTCATGGCATATTAGGCCATTCATACAAAATAAAAAGAGTGGAGATACTGCGCTACCCAAATCGTGAACTAATCAGCAGCCAGCACGACAATAATAACCCATATTGTACCAAAGAAAATAAAAATAAAGTGCAGCGCTATAAATTAGATACCCAATGGTTTTGACCCATCAGATTATTAACATTTTAGGGCTGTGAATTACAACAAAGACAAATGTGATAAACTCAATAAAAATGCAATAAAGTGTCCAAAGTTCTAGTGTTATATGCGATAATCCTCCTTCTTTGCATAAATTAATAAAGTGCATACACAGTGCTAATAAAGTGCATATAAAGTGTCCAAGGTCAATAGCTGCCCATGCATTCACTCTTCCTCTTTGGGATTATATAACACAGTTTCTGGCAGGACCAAAAAAGTGACTTCCACTGGCATGCAGTGTTATCCACCACATGAACCAAATGGGTACTCTTACCAGAATCAATCTGGATACAAGCGTAGCAAATAATGGCCACTATAAGGCCTAATAGGCATCAAGTTGATGTTCATGGATATGACTCCCCAGCTCCAAGTAGTGTGGCCATTCAGCACCCAGTTGTGCATGTCCAGCTTTTTGTACAAGGTCTGGGCTGTTGCTGCTTTCCCCGTAGAGCCCACTCAATCAAGATCAGTTAATGTAGCCAACCGCCTGCTTGTATGAGGTTTCAAGTCTACAGACATATTATTCCAGATCATGTCTTGTAGGGGGTGATCATATGTAGGTTCTTCATGCTGCTTGCAGTTGTAGGTCACCAACTTCAAATGGGCTAAACATTGAAGTGGTGAGTCCTCAGCGGAGGCATACTGGTTTTCCCCTGGCTCTATGAAAGGGGAAGTGACTGGTAGAAATGAAGCTAATTCCATGCAGTTTGGCTATGGAGCTCCACCCTATGATTTTTCCACCATCTGGGTCTGATGGGTCCAAATGGTCTTGATCATATTGTAGAGGAATCACTTTGAGGCAGTACAGGTTTTGCTGTCCTGCAAGAATGTGAAGTGTCCCATGTGCAGGTCTCATGGGAGAAGCTCCTGACTTCTCCAGGCTTCCACTTTGCATCACTGCCACTCTGGCCTCATGCTTCAGGTGCCTTGACAGACAGTCTCAGGAAAACATTTTGCCCATATCTTCACTCTGTATACTTTGCATTTCCTTGCTGCACTGGCCCACATCCTGACATCTGGACCAGGGCCTCCTATCCCCCAACTTGAGCTCTGAGCTCTACCCACTTCTCATATCATAAGGCCTGTGCCCACCTGCACATTAGGTTATGGTCCCTATCTAAACATGGATCAAGAGTTATAAGCTTCATCCCACTCAATACTCTATGCATTGTCCAGGTTCCAGAACCCATACCGGGATTCATCAATGCTAGAGAAAATCGAAAGACAATTTTTTGCCTAATTTGGCACATCTCAACCTGCATGGGTGGAAACATTATGTGACACCAAATTCTCTCCTCTTTCTCTCTTTATTTTACAAATAAGTATTTAATACAGAGTGCAACTATTTTAAAAAAGGCCCATAGCACTGTGGGTTTCTTTCAAACATGAGAGCACAGCAAACAAATCTAGTTCTTTCCAGTATTCTATCTTGAACATGCTTACAGCTGAACAGAGTGATAGCTCTAACAAAGTTCTTCTGCTCCTTCTTTGATTGGTCACAAGCTGGGGTGGGTTATGTAGCCTAAATTAAAAAAAAATAAGGTTTATCAGCACCGTCACATTGTTTGGCAGGTTTGCCAAGATCACTGGGGTGGGAGTTTGAAATATTTTGACAAGTGACATAGTTCACATGTATTGCAATTCTGCATTTAGCCGTTTGCCCAGAGTTCAGATTCAATTAATATCGCAGGCACCATGGAAATTTAGAATGGCACTTTGGTGATGGGATAAAAAAACATCTGTGCTGGTCACCACCTACCTGTAATATCTTTTCTTTTCATATGTAACCTGTCAAGGGCCCCAGTGCAGGATGACTGCTTTACCCCAAATGTGTATGCTTCCATTCCTGGCATTTGCATTTACGGTTTCAAAAGGAGACTTCTCTACCTTATTCTACATATCTCAGGTCTGATCATCCGTCTTTTGTCTTGTCCAAAGACTTGCCCACAACCAACACTAATGAAGGTAATATGACACAACTAAACAGGGGAACATATTATTATTGCCTATTACAGGCGTTGTCTAATGTGTCTGATTTCAATGGCCAGTGCACCCACTCCCACTGTCTGCATGATCTGATCTCCAGAGGATTATTTCTCGAAAAATTTACAAAAAATACATATAGCTCTGTTTGAAAAATAATATTGGTACATGTGCATGGAGTTCTTCAAGATGATGTGGGCTAACATATAAGCATTGACATTTTTCTGTTTGTCATAATATAAATGCAAATTATGTTCTTCATTAACAAATGTTCACCTTATAGTATAGACCCTAGGTCGGCAACCCGTCGATCACGAGCTACCTGTTGAACGCGGGAAGCCGACAGGTAGATCTCGATCAGGGCTGTGTGCCAACGCTTCCCCCAGGCTCCGCACTGTTGCTCTCTGTTCAGTAGCAGAGAGGAGCGAGAGGCAAAGCCGTGCTGGATGGAGGGCGGGACCCAGAGCTGCTTTAGGTAACTTTGCAAGTTAACTAGCAGATGATTGGTTGCTAGGCAGTCCTAGCAACCACAAACAACCAATTTGGTAAAATACACCCGTTCAGACCAATATAGCGGGTATCAGGGCGGCCTAATAGTATGCCATAACCTGCCCCAGACACAGACCACCTACATACAAGTGTGGTTCCTGGTGCAAATGACACAATTCAAAAAGGAAGTGATTAAGGACCACAAGTGCACCAAACTGGGAACCATGTGTTATAAAACGTAACTTTTATTACATATAAGGAATCATAAATACATAGCCACTGGAGTAGGAAAAAGTTTAAAATTGACAACGTTGTCAGTAATTAAGACGCATCTGGTCACCCATACACACAACACCCATCCTGGTATCCACATTCAGACATCCACCTTCCAAATCCAAGACCATAACAGGGGATACTGGTCAGGTCGTGGGGGCGTGAATTGGGGATGCTCGGAATCAGGGATATAAGGAGATAATGCTGTCACGTCAGTCAATAAAGCATAAAACGCAGGTAGGCAATGATGGTAAGGCAGTCTATGGTATCATCCCAATTCGGCCAACGTTTTCAAATTGACTTCCCAGTAGGTAGTAACACACCACTAACCGCGTGGTATATGTCAGATAGAAGTGGAAGTCCAGGTGAAGGTGAGTAAAGTGCAGTAATTAAATCATCGTAGTGATTAACTGATCAGTCCAAAGGTCACAGGGAAACAATGGTTGAGGCAGCTGTGAACACCATGTAAGCTAATATAGCAGCGATGATACTGACACTTGGGTATACAATCTCACCAGACTCTGAAGACGGCATCAATGGGGTAACGAAGGTTTCCAAAGATCACAAGTCCCAACTCATTGCCGTGGCTGGTGTGAATGGCGTTGCAGCGTGACAGATCCTCCTTGGCTCCAGCTGATTCAAACAGCGTGTACGGAGCGGGTGGGAGGCAACCAATCATCAGCTTGATAACATAAAAAGTTGTCTAAAGCAGCTCTGGGTCCCGCCCTCCATCCAGCACCGTGCAGACTCTTGCTCCTCTGTGATGTACAGATGCTGTAAGGTAGGAGAGATCTACCTACAGCTGTGTGTTTGGAACAACAGGGAAAAAAAGGATGGAATGTCGTAG
>BLSH010319106.1:53396-81143 GCA_018402905.1 Glandirana rugosa | reverse complement strand
AAAAATATTGTAGTGAATATTTAATAAATTACACAGTGCTCGCTCCTCCCTGATTATGCAACCTATCAGTCAATCACCTCTCAGTCCATAAATAACAAATGTATATTTAAAGTGCTTACAAGTGCATTAACCACTTACTGACTGCGTTGCGTACATTTACTGCAGCAGTGTGGTTCAATACTAGTAAAAAAAAAAAAAAATTGTAAAAACGCCATAAATTAATTCTCATGGTTTGTAAAAGCTGCAACTTTTGTGCAAACCAATCAATATACGCCGATTGCGATTTTTTTTTACCACAAACATGAAGAAGAATATATATCGGCCAAAACTGATGAATATTCTTTTTTTTGGTTTTTTTGTATATGTATTATAGCAAAAAGTAAAAAAAAAAATATTTTTTTTTCAAAATTGTCGCTCTTTTTTTTTGTTTATAGCGGTGATCAGAAGTGATGTAGAGGCGATCAAATACCACCAAAAGAAAGCTCTATTTGTGGGAAAAAAAAGGACGTCAATTTTGTTTGGGTACACTGTTGCACGACTGCGCAATTGTCAGTTAAAGCAACGCAGTGCCAAATTGCAAAAAGTGCTCTGGTCATCAAGGGGGCAAATCCTCCGGGCAGAATTGTTAAAGGTGCTATTACAAAGTGCTAGTACAAATGCTTATTTCAAAGTGCTTAAACGTGTGCAAATTTTACAAAATAAATAAATGAAAAAGTGCTTCTGTGCTCAAGTGCTTCTTTAAAATGGTGACTTTCGTGATTAAATCCGCATGCTGTTAGCTTCAATCCGCATTCACCCGATATGTTGGACCCTTTTATCTTATGACAAAAAGAGTCTAATGAGCTTGCAGGTCACTTTCAGGGGGACCTAACCCTTTCTGATGTCATCTGCGTAATCCTCACGCTTGCAAATACTTCTCCAATCCTTGGCCTCAGAGCATGTTTCGTACAGGTGTTCCACTTGTTGGAAAGAAATTCAGCATAGTATAAAGTCCTTGGGAAGTTTTATTTAGGCATGTTTTACAATTAAAATCATAATTAAAAGCATAAAGTACTATAAACGGCTCCACAAGTCTCTGGGGATAGTGGACGCCTATGGAGTCTTTGGCGTGCGTTCCACTTCCCGCGTCCGTAGGGACATTCGGAAGTTACAGCTTGATACATTTCGTCACTTCCTTGCAATGTTTTCAAAAGTAGGAAGCTCCCTTGTGTTCCATACACTTAACCACTTGCCAACTGCCTACCGGCGACTGACGGCGGCAAAGTGGCTCGATATCGCAAACCGCCGCCATATGATGCGATATCACTCACTGTGAGCGCGCTCGCTGTTCTCGTGGGCGTCCAGGGAGCGGGTAGGGTGGACTCGATCGCCGCCGGCTACCCGCGATGCCCCCCCCCGCAGTGAAAGAACGGAGGTCCGTGTAAGTAAACACGGATCTCCGTTCTGTTAGAGGGGGAAGGGCGGTGATCACAGGCTTCCTCTATATGGAAGCCATGATAACCCCCTTCCCCCAGCCAGGGCAGCCCACATACAGTTAGGACACACTCAGGGAACACAGTTAACCCTTAGCAGGTTAACCCCTTCACTGGCAATGGCATTTACACAGTAATCAGTGCATTTTTATAGCACTGATCGCTGTATAAATGCCAATGGTCCCAAAAAAGTGTCAAAATGGTCCGACATGCCCGCTGCAATATCGCAGTACCACTAAAAATCGCAGATCGCCGCCATTACTAGTAAAAAATAAAAAATAAAATAAAAACCCCAGAAATGAATTCTCATCATCCGTAAACGTGGCAACTTTTGCTAAAAACCAATCACTAAACGCCGATTGCAATTTTTTTTACCAAAAATATGAGGAAGAATATAAATCGGATGGAAAAAAATGTTTTTTTTATATTTTTTTTTGGATTTGTATTTTAGCAAAAAGTAAGAAATTTGTTTTTTTTTTTGCAAAATGATCGCTATTCTTTTGTTTATAGTGGTGATCAGAAATGAGGTAGAGGTGATCAAATACCACCAAAAGAAAGCTCTATTTGGGGGAAAAAAAGAATGCAAATTTTGTTTGGGCACGACTGCGCAATTGTCAGTTAAATCGACGCAGTGCCGAATCGCAAAAAGCGCTTTGGTCCTAAAGTGTGAAATCCTTCCAGGGCTGAAGTGGTTAAATAGCTCGTCATCACTACTCCCCTATCCTAATAGGCTATGAGATCTTAGAGTAGACCATCAGGGAGTCCATCCCCTTTGGGATTATTAAGTTCCTATTAACCCCTTGCAAATGTATATGTACAGCGCAGACTCAAACAGGGACATCTTGTGTATGAATAAATTATTGCACCTCCTGAATCTTACCCCTTTTGCAATAGTATTTGATTCCAATGTGCATTAATATATATACAGTTAAGTGAAATAAAATAAAAATATAAATGTGTAAAAATAAAATAAAGAAAGAGAAAATAATTAATGAAAATAAAAACTAAAAATAAATATAAAAATAAATATAAGTATAAATATAAAAATACAGATAAAAATAAAAATGAAAATAAATAAAGATAAAAAGAATGAAAATAAAAATAAATGAAAAAATAAAACTAAAATAAATAAAAAAAATAAAATAAAAAATAATAAATGTGATAATTATAGGAACCTTACTATACCCTATGGAATTTGTAAAAGACCCCCCTCTGGATGGAAACTACTTGGTGGTCTCATCTACACACAAAACTATACATGTTATTAGTATATGTTACAAGTCATTAAGAATTAGAAATAAAACAATTTATATTTATATCTATATTATGGCCTGCTGGCTTCATACTGTTTATTTCATGTATTCATCGGGTTTCATTTTGTCATACTGCCCCAGTAATATTTTTGCCCCACCAGAGTCCTTCTATTTTATCAATTTCACATACTTTCACTAAACTTGGATCTCTGCTATGATGCATTCTAAAATGCTCAGACAAACTGTGATGCTTAAACCCCTTTTTTATATTGTTTAAATGTTTCCTAATTCTAGTTTTCAGTGGTCTGGTAGTCCTGCCCATGTACTGCAGGCCACATGGGCAAGACAACAAATAGGTTGCATGGGTACTTTGGCACGTTATTAATTTATTAATTTTGTATTCTTTTTTAGTGCTGAACGATGTAAATGTGGTGATTCTTCTAGGCTTATCCTTGATTGTCCTACAAATTTTACATCTACCACATGTATAGAAAACTTTATAATCCAGGAAGATCCCCTTTCTTTTGGGAGGGTCCGGGTACATTTCTGAACAATTTATTCCTAAGATTGGGTGCCTTCCAATAGAGAAAGCCTGGTCTATTGGGTAATATTTTGACCAAAACTGTATCTTGCATTAACATGTGTTTCAATATTATTTTTATAAACTCTTTATGTTGTCTATTGTAGTCTGAAATCATTACTATTCCTTGTTCATTTTCTTTTTTTGGTTTATCCTTTAAAAGATCCCCCCATTGATTGCACCTACTTGGTTAGCCACTTCTCTCACTTTGTGTTCCTTATATCCTTTGGCCTGGAATCTTTCAATGAACACCTCTGCCTGTTGTCTATACTCTTTTTCATCATTGCAATCTCTTCGTATTCTCATCATTTGACCCTTGAGTATACCTTCAATCCACCATGCATGGTGGCAACTATGGGTGGGGATATACCCATTGCAATCTGTCTCTATGAAAAAAGTATGTGTATATAATTGGTTGGTTTCCCTATATACCACCAAATCTAAGAAATTAACCAAATCCCAACTCCATCCTCATGAGAAAGAAATGTGGTATCTGTTTTGATTGATCTCTTCCAGAAACTCTGACAATTTTTCTTCTGTGCCCTTCCACAAGATAAATACATCATCTATATATCTTTTGCATAGCAAACTCAGGTCTGAGGTTCTGATATATTTCTTCTTGTTGCCATTTGCTGAGAAATATGTTGGTGCATATTTTGCATATTTTGCCCCATAGCTACAACTCTATGTAGGCGATAGTAAGCTTTGTCATGCCAAAAATAATTGCTTTTCATGGCCAATGTCAAAGCTTCAATTATGAATTTTTGCTGGGGACTTTTTAATCCAGATGATTCTTCCAAGGCCCATCTTACTGCCTCCAAAGCATCATCCTGTTTAATGTTTGTGTAGAGTGAGTCTACATCAAATGTGGTCTTGATCAAATGTGCTTCTTGGGGAAGATCTTCCAATATATTGATTCATTGTTTGCTGTCCCTGAGATAAGAAGGGCATTTTTGAGCCAGTGGCTGTAAGTAATGATCTATATATTCTCCCATCCTGGAGAATAGGGTGTCCACGCCATCTATAATAGGTCTCCCAGGTGGGCTTTGTTGGTTTTTGTGGATTTTCGGTACCTGGTATATGACTGGTAAGCGGGTACCTATATTCCCTTTTGTCCAAAATATTCTGTTTGTGCACTTTTTTGTTATTCTCTTAAGCTTAGTCCTATAACTTTTCAATGGGTTAGATTTTAATCTCTCATAGGTGTTAGTATCTCCCACTAATTTATCCAGTTCCTTGTAGTAGTTCTCTTTACTAAGTATCACTAGCCCCTAGCCACCCCCCCTTTATTTTATCCGCTGGCCAGATTACTACATCTTTTCTCTTTTCTAATGCTTTGATATCCGCCCAAATAACATTACTGTGTTTTTTTAAGGAGGTTTTATCTGTTTCAGATCCTTCTCCACCATAGACCTGAAAACGTCCAGGTATTGGTGGTTGGGATTTTTTGGGTTTAAAACTGAATTATTTCTCAACCCACTATGTGTATGTAGCCAGGAGTCCAGTGTTACACTTCTGGTATTGAGGACATTCAGGCCTGTAGGTATATTGTGGTGAGCTCCACCTAATGTTGAGCCTATTAACTGAAGAATGGAATCGTGTGGGAGCAATGCCTTGTGGGATTGACCGTGTACCAGTAAGGTTTATTATCAGACTCTGCTGTGGAAGGACTTAGTTTCCCATCAGGCCATGCGGCATAGGAAGGCTCCTGGAAAGAACATAGCCTCATGGGATGGTCTATTTAAGAAAAGGGAGGGGCTTGTTGCGGCCTCTTTGGATGGTGGTGATTGATCAGCAGGACCCTGTGCGGTTTTGCAGCGGGATTGCGGCCTATGGATTACCTACATCAATCCAGCGGGCTGTATTTTACAGTGTTCCAGTGGGCTGTATTGCTATATTGTTCCAGCGGATGATCTGCAGGACCAGCCCTATCAGGGAGAACTGCAAGGAGGAGTGTAGTGGAAGCTGATTCCAGGAGCAGAGAGCAGGAGTGTTCCATCATCTCCAGACTCATCATCATCATCACCTAAGCAGTGGGACCGTTCTTGTGCAGTCCTTTGTTTGGTTGGGTGAGCGGGCTCAGGCTCATCTATAAAGAGTACTGATTTGTGTAATCTAATACCTCACAAGGAAAGTTAGTAATAATCTGAGCATTATCATATAACTGAGGAGGCTGGATTATAATCACTTGAGTGTACTGGATTGCTGTTATTTGTAAGCTTACCACAAAGTCAGTGATCACTGTGAAGGTTTCTATTTACTGCAGTAAAATTGCTTATTCCATCTTTGTGCCATATTTAGAGGATCTGTCGATGCAGTTTTTTCCTAGGTACCTAACATCTAAATTAAAGAGTCGGAAGAAGATGCACTGAACTTCGTTTAAGGATTTGCGACAATTACAGCTACTCTCTCCCCCACCTTATAGGAGTCAGGGTTATTACACCTTGTCATATTGAATTCTCCTAAGAACTCTCATTAATAGAGCAGGTGAATTTGTGCGAACCGATTATATTTGTCCTTGAAATTATACCAGTTTGTTTGCATTCTTGTAAGTTGTACTGATTTATCTGTTAAGCACTGAGTGGTATCAACGTATCTACAGGTCATTAGTTAACTTCTGACTACAATTCTTATTGGTGAACATTCAGGTATCCTGATTAAACTAAATTCGAGGAGTTTAGAGGATAACTTTAAACAGTGAGTTTTAGTGAATAAAAGAGTGGTGACACGCATTCAGTACTTTTGTTTCTCTGTTATATTCACTAAGGTTTCATAGCTTCCTATGTTATTTAAGCATTCATGTATGCGATTTTAAAGTAAATTGTTAACCATTTACCTATGTGATACAATATCTGTTTAGTTCAGAGTTCTACTTTAATACAACAGATTCAAGTAAATACTTTAAACTCTTAACATTGTGTGGTTCTTTTCACTGAGTGTGTTTAACTAAGAAATTGTAACACTATAAGTGAACCCAGAGTGTGTATGTGGTACTTATGTTATTATCCTGATTCTTAGCATTGGCATAATAGTTTTTTATGTTTAGTTTCCGTATGAATTTCTGTGAGTCTATATGAGTTCTAAACTCATCAAATTGTTGATCCGGGGCAAATTTGAGTCCTAAATCCAACACCCTTAATTCATCTTTAGTGAATTCTACCCCACTTAAATTAAAAATGCCCTGTCCTACTGTTGTCTCTTTCTTTTTACGGAGCCCTCCCCGGCACCCTCTATGTCTCTTTCTACTTCTTCTTCTCTGAAAGGTGGTGTGTTCATTGGTCATGTTGGAGGGTGTGGATATGTGTGTGTTGTGTCCAATGTGGTGGTGTTGGTGCCCAGTAATGTGGTTGGTGGCAATAGAATCCCCTTCCTCTTCGGCCTCCCCGTGGTATGTACCTGCCCCTCCCTCTTGGGCCCCTGTACAGATGTGCATACCCCTGTGGTATTTCTGGGTTTGTGTATCCCGGTGGTTCCGCCTGTTGGGGTCTGTGAAAATCCCTTCTAAATGTGTTCGTCTGTGGATTAGTGGTTGTGACATATTCCTGTTGCTCCGGTAGTGTGTATCTATTATGTGTAGATACATTGTATTGTGTAGGGTGACTCTGAGGTGTATTTGAAACAAACTTTTTAGGTTTATTAACTGATTCATGTGTGTTCCTTTCATTTTCTCCTTTTTCAGGGGACTACCTGTCCCTTTATTAGATATTTTTGGGGTGGTGGGTATAGGATGTGTCCAAACCACCCCTCTATCTACAGAGGAGGCTCTGGAACTCCTGTTTTCCCCTTCCTTTTTCACCTGCCATTTATATACCGTAATTTGTTGGTAATCATTGCTATCTCTCTGGTATTTTTTTATTTTTGTGTTTCCTTATCTAATTTGTCTATAAATTCCTTTAGGTATTTCATTCTGTCTAGATAATCTTTAGGCTCTTTGTGTGGATACAATTTATCTTTAGTTTCTTGAATTACTTGATTAATCTGTGTTAGTTTTGTTCTCCTGGTTAAAATTTGATTTTTTTTCACTGGTTTTAAAGAAATTGTACCACTCCACCTCCAAATTGGAATCCTCTAACCCATCATTAGGTTAAAACAAAACGCTAGAAAACTAGCAAAAGGGGGGGGGGGGATTTGGGACTTTAAATGACACACGTAGTAAGAAGAGACATTGGATGGATCTGATAAAACAATTTACAGATGAATGAAAGAAAAAAATTGTATCTCATGACATAATCAATGTTCAATCAAATTGATGAAAAATTAATAGCATATAGAAATGGAAAAATGGGGAGATGATACTCCTGGGTGCCCCTTCCTCCCCTCCTGTCTACCGCCACCAGGAGGATACAGTTAGAGCATCACCTCCCCCTTTTTCCATTTCTCCCAATTACAATTAATACCTACTTTAATCCTATTTTAGAAAATTGGTGAGCCTGCTCCTGATGAGTCACAAAGGGTCACGAAATGCATAGAGACACCAGCTGCCACCAATTGGCACACCCGGCCTGTTAGGAAAATGGCCGTTTCTGGCTCTCTGTGCGCTTTGCTCGCGCCCGTGCGCATTTGCGCGTGCGCGGCTGTGCGTGCCAGTGGTGCCAAACGGCCTATTTAAGCAGACAACACCTTGCAGCAGATGCTGTCTGTTCTACAGCATTTCCAAGTGTGTTCCTGTGACTTGTTTCCTGAAGACTTCCTGTATCTGTGACCCGGCTTGCCTGACCTTGTTGAACTCTGCCAACACAAACCCTCAGCTTGCCTACGACTACGCTTCTGCCTGATCCTATTGTACTTCAGCTCCCCTCCTGTTAACGACCCTGCCTGTACCCGACTACCCACTTGCCTGCTCCTTCTGTACCGCACTTGCCCGCTTGTTACCGACCTGGCTTGCATCACCAATCTTCTGTCTTGCACGGGCTCCTAGAGGATCCTCACATCATCATCTGCATCTCTACCAGCCCTCGTGCCCCCCTGTGCTCTGGAACCTTCTGTCTACTCTATCAGGGTTTCCTGAACCAGGGACGAAAGACAGGTTGCCCACTGCATAGTCAGACTCCACCACCAGGTACGTGACACGGCCTATCTTTTTTACCAAATGGTTATCAAATTTACCCTTTATGGGAAACACAGGGCATGGACCATGCAGACTTATCAACATGCTATAATCCAATATATTTTATATTGATGTGATGGATGAGGGCAATCATATATGTCTATGTATTTATCAATGAATAATATGCTATTAATTTTTCATCAATTTGATTGAACATTGATTATGTCATGGAATACAATTTTTTTCTTCCATTCATCAATAAAAATTGTGTGTCATTTAAAGTCGCAAATCCCCCCCCCTCTTTGCTAGTTTTATGTTTATCAATACAGGGATGGAAGCGTGTGCTTGCAACTAACCGCGTCTTCATTTAAAGTCACAATTTCCTCCCCCACCCTATAATTCACCATCATTGGGTTAGAGGATCAGTGTTAGTACAAGTACTTGTTTCAAAGTGCTTAACCACTTGCCGACCGCCCGCCGTGGCTTGAAAGCGGCAAAGTGGTTCGTTGTCGCGAAACACCATCACCTAACGGCGGCCACGATAGCGAGTATTGTGAGCGCGTGCTCACTGCTTTCTGGGGGGGGCAGGGAGCGGGTAGGGCAAACTCGAGCTACCCGCGATGGCTCCCCCGCAGTGAGATAACGGAGGTGCGTGTATGTCAACGCGGATCTCCGTTCTGACAGAGGGAGAAGGGCTGTGATCACAAGCTTACTGTATATGGAAGCCATGATCACTCCCCTCCCCCTGCCAGTCCAGCCGCCATACAGTTAGAACACACTGAGGGAACACAGTTAATCCTTAGAGCGCCCCCTCCAGGTTAACTCCTCCACTGCCAATGGCATTTACACAGTAATCAGTGCATTTTCATAGCACTGATGGCTGTATAAATGCCAATGGTCCCAAAAAGTGTCAAAATGGTCCTACATGTTTGCCGCAATATCACAGTACTGCTAAAAATCGCAGATCACAGCCATTACTAGTAAAATATTAAAAAAAAAAAATCCTATAAATGAATTCTCATCATTCATAAACGCGGCAACTTTTGCGCAAACCAATCAATAAACGCTGATTGCAATTTTTTTTAATAAAAATATGAGGAAGAATATAAATCGGCCAAACCCAATGAAATAAAAAAAAATTATTTTTTTTTGGATTTGTATTTTAGCCAAAAGCAAGAAATATTGTTTTTTTTTTTTTGCAAAATTGTTGCTCTTTTTTGGTTTATAGCGGTGACCAAAAATGATGCAGAGGTGATCAAATACCACCAAAAGAAAGCTCTATTTGTGGAAAAACAAGGACGCAAATTTTGTTTGGGTACAACGTCGCAAGACCTGGCAATTGTCAGTTAAAGCAACGCAGTGCCGAATCGCAAAAAGTGCTCTGGTCCTAAACTGGGAAATCCTTCCGGGGCTGAAGTGGTTAAACATGTGCAAATTTTACAAAACTCACACTGAAAAAAACATGTAAAGGATACTATCACACCAAGAAGACTCTGTTGGGACCTGGCGCCCAATGATGGGTTAGAGGATTCCAATTTGGAGGTGGAATCACAGACTCCTCCATCTCCTAGTGTGACATCAGACACACCTCTGCATGGTGTTTGGTGTATCAGGGTTTACATCAGCCGGAGATTAAGCTATTCCCTGGGAGTTTTTACTGATTCAAAGTGTATTGCCCGAGTGTGCCGGAGGAGGCACACTATGAAATGTGAGTCTTGATTTTTGGATTATTTTAATAAATATGTTTTAAGGATTCAACATTATATCGTTTTTCTATCTTTTGACACACCAATATGTACGGGTTGACTCTGGAGCTTCTGCATCTCTAATCATTGGGAGAATATTACCCCTAAGGGGAATGGGAGGCTAGACCCAGTGGGGTCAGTGATTGAGGGGAGCATATAGAGTGACCGGTGGTGGTGTGTGGTCCCACAAGTCTTGCAGTGGATTCCGCTCATAGAAGCCCACAATATCAGCACAGCATGTGAAGCACTTTATGCATGTTTTTTTCTGTTTTTGGTTTCATTTATGATATGATATTCATATGTGTGATGTATGTGCGTTTTAATTTATATTTTCAAATATTGCACTTTGCGCTTTAGTCACTGGGTGGCACTGTTGGGCTATTTCACTACATGTTATTTAGATATATAATTTGCGCTTCAGCATTATATATAATGTAATTGTAAAGCATGCCTAAATAAAATGTCCCAAGGACTTTATACTATGCAGAATTTCTTTCCAACAAGCGGAACACCTGTACAAAACATGCCAAGGATTGGAGAAGTATTTGGAAGCATGAGGATTACGCAGATGACATCAGAAAGGGTTAGGTCCCCCTGAAAGTGACCTGCAAGCTCGTGAGACTCTTTTTGTCATAAGATAAAAAGGGTCCAACATATCTGGTGAGTGCGGATTGATCCCAGTGGCATGCAGATTTCATCACGAAAGTCATCAGTTTAAAGAAGCACTTGAGCACAGAAGCGCTTTTTTATATAAAAGAAGAGACTTTATTCATTTATTTATTTTGTAAAATTTGTACATATTTAAGCACTTTGAAATAAGCACTTCTACTAGCACTTTGTAATAGCACCTTTAATGCACTTGTAAACACTTTATAAATGTGTTATTTATGGACTGATAGGTGATGGACTGATAGATCGCACAATCAGGGAGGAGCAAGGGATGTATAATTTATTACAAATCTTGGCCTCATTAGGGGGGACGATCCAGACAGCAGCAGCCCCCTAAAAAATCCCTTCTCAAGGTGCGAGTGTTTTTTTTACCATTATTGTAGTGAATATGTTCCCAGCATTACACAACATGATTCACAAGGGAAATTGGGAAACGGTGAGGAGCACCGAGGCTTTGTGACACCCAAAAAGTAGTTAAATATACACACAAAGTTAATATAAAACAAATATTTATTGGGAAGGCTAAAATTTCCCCCTCTACATGGAAGAAAAAAAAATGACTGAACATTACACAGTAATACAATACATCCAAGTGGATATAATGGGTGGTGCGTTTACCAAGCGGTCCTGATACGTTTCAAACAGTGTGGTCTTCTTCAGGGGATTGCCCTTGAATAGCACAGTAAAGTATTCTCTAAAGTAAACACACATGCTACGTATACTGTATATCCAACTGTAAACATATTCAAAGGAGCATATGCAAATTTGAATATACATACAAAATAACATGGCTAGTAAAATGCACAAAATGCAATTGCCTGGTGGTGCCATAGGCCATCCAGGGTGGAGATGAAGTGTTGGAAAAAACACAGAGGGGAGAGAGGGAACACTATAAGCCCATGTGTCCCAAGCACAAGTGATATCAGCCAGAGGGTGAAAACAATGTGCCTAGCAGAAATATATATATATAACGTTAAGAGGTGATGATATAAATATACACTTGAGTAATGGTTATACCTTAGTGGACAAATGGGATAGTCAGCATATGGCCCAGCAGATGGCAGTTGCAGATCAAGAAAAAATAGTTGTTAGAAAAAATGTACAAGGGGTCTATGGACAGGAATCTATTGTCAGGTGAAAAAATGTAAAAAATAAGAGAAGCCCCAAATATTCAAAATATAAAGTTCATCCTGGTGTCAAAGTTTACCCAAGTGGTTCGAAGAGTGCCACTTACCAGTGAATGGGTCACAGCACACAATCGCAGAAATAATCTCCACTGACAGCATATACATCTCCAACCAGCATCAACTCAAACCGAAAGATGAAGGCAGGAGTTATAAGAGCAGTGGGGACAGATCATGTGACCGGGATGGACCAATGTATGTGGCGCAATTGGCGCCAAAACATAATCTCCCACAGCTGTGGGGATGACTGGCTGATAGGAGAGACAGTCTCTCCATCATCCCCTGCTGTCTCAGTCCTTGATCATTCCGCCGGAAGGGACTTCTGAAGCGGAACCAGAAATTACGTCAAGTTATGTCAAGTAGCCATGCCGCTATGTTGGAAACTGGCGGGAAAAAAAAGCGAAAGAGACAGCGCCGACACCAAATCAGAACCTTTTTCAAAAGGAAATCCGGTAGATCCATAGGCTCAGGGCCACCCAACCCCCATGATTGAGCACTTCAATACCAGGCACTTACCCTTCTTCCCGCCCAGACCAATTTTTAGCTTTCAACACTGTTGTATTTTGAATGACACAATTTTTATCATTTTTTTCCCACAAACGGAGCTTTCTTTTGGTGGTATTTGATCACCTCTGGGGTTTTTATTTTTTGCCCTATAAGTAAAAAGAAACAAAAATTTTGAACAAAAAAACGTTTTTCTTTGTTTCTGTTACAAAACTTTGTAAATAAGTACATTTTCTCATTTACTGATGGGCACTGATGAGGCTACACTGACGGGCACTGATGAGACAGTACTGATTGGCACTGATGAGGTGGCACTGATGAGGTGGCATTGATTGGCACTGATGATGAGGCACTTCTATGCAGCACTGATAGGCGGCACTGATAAGCAGCACTGCCAGGCACGGATAGGTGGCACTGATATGCAGCAGTGATGGGCATTGATAAGCGGCACTGATGGGTACTCATAGGCGGCACTGATGAGCACTCATAGGTGGCACTGATGGGCACTGACAGGCGGCACCGGGCACTGATAGGTGGCACTGATGGGCACTGATAGGAGGCACTGATAGGTGGCACTGATGGCCACTGATAGGTGGCACTGGTGGGCGCTGATGGGAACTAATGGGTGGCACTGATAGATGGCACTGTTAGGCAGCACTGCTAGGGAGGCACTGGCGGGCATTACAGATGGTCACTGAGTGCCATCCCTATTGGCAGTTGTTTGCCATACCTGGTGGTCCTGGATGGGCTTCCCTGGTGGTCTTGGGTAGGCACCTCTGGTGGTCCTGGGTATGCTTCCCTGGTGGTCCCTGGTTGGGCTCCCTGGTGGTCCTGGGTGGTGATCCTAGGGGGGGCTGCACTGATAAACAATCATTGCAGACCCCCCTGTCAGTAGAGCCGTCGATCGGCTCTCATCTACTCTGCAGACGCAAGTAGAGGAAAAGCCGATATACTGCGCACGCCGGCTTGGCGCGTGCCGGCTTGTTAACCCGCTGGACTTCATATGATGCCCAGTCAGTATAACATAACCCCTTCCCGGCCATCATTCTGCATACACAGTAGGGAAGGGGTTGAATGAAATCACTAGGCTTTACATCGGGTCGATCCGAACACCTTATTTGATCACCTACTTTCTGCGATTTGGCCTCACTCCTGTTTAATGTTTTTGTTCTTTTTATATCTGTTTGTTGTATATTTTTGAATAATATCAATTTGATCATGGTTATGCTTTGTAATACCTCTGTATGCTCTTGGTTTTCTGACTCTCAAGCTCTATGTGTTTTTTTGTGTATATTGTCTGTGCTATATGTTTACTCTGCTACACTGATATTATATCATACATATATATTTGTCATGCTTATTTATGCATTGTTCACTTTTGATGCTGGGACTCCTCCAAGTTGGTCTGCAGTCTTCTATCTCTTTTTCCCTCCCTCCTTTCAATCTCCCCTTTTCTTCCCCCTCTCTGCCAACCCATGCTTCCCTGGCACCTGGTTTGGGGTTTTCCCCCTGGGAGGCTGTATTTGGGATGCCATCTGGGGTATCCACCCTTTGTTGCATCCCACAGGGAATCCTTTCCCTGGTTTTGCGTCTTGACGTTGTCTCTTTCCCTTTTTTCTGCCAGTTTCCAACATGGCGGCATGGCTACTTTCGGTTCTGGCCATGACGGCATTTCCAGTTCCAGTTCAGATGTTACTTCCAGTGGAACGATCCCAGACTGAGATGATGGGGGATGATGGAAAGACTGTTTCTCCTATCAGCCAGCCATCCCCACAGCTGAGGGAGATTATGTTTTGGCGCCAATTGGGCCCCATACATTGGTCCAGCCCAATCACATGATCTGTCCCCACTGCTCTTATAACTCCCACCTTCGTCTCTCCGTTTGAGTTGATGCTGGTTGGAGGTGTATGTGCTGTCAGTGGAGATTCTTTCTGGGATTGTGTGCTGTGACCAATGCCCTGGTAAGTGGCGCTCTTTGAACCAATTAGGTAAACTTTGACACCAGGATAAACTTTATATTTTGAATATTTGGGGCTTCTCTTATTTTTTATATTTTAGATATTTTCATCTGACAATGGATTCCTGTCCATAGACCCCTTGTACATTTTTTCTAACAATTATTTTTCTTGGTCTGCAACTGCCATCTGGTGGGCATTATGCTCACTATCCCATTTGTCCACTAAGGTATGATCATTACTTAAGTGTATATTTATAGCATCACTTTTTTCTTTTTATAAAAAATGTACTCTTACCTTTATATACATATTTCTGCTAGGCACATTGTTTTCACCCTCTGGTTGATATCCCTTGTACTTGGGACACAATAGTGTTCTCTCTCTCCCCTCTGTTTTTTCCAACACTCCATCTCCACCCTGGATGACCTCTTGCATCACCAGTCAACTGCATTTTGTGCATTTTAATAGCCATGTAAGTTTGAATGTATATTTACATTTGTATATGCTCTTTTGAATATGTTTATAGTTGTATATACAGTATACTTATCGTGTGTGTTTACTTTAGATAATCCCTTACTGTGCTATCCAACGACAAATCCCTGAAGAAGACCACAGTGGTTGAAACGCGTCGGTGTTGCTTGGCAAACACACCACCCATTATATCCACTTGGATGTATTGTATTACTATGTACATGTTTGAAGTTATGTACTTTTTAATGTTCGGTCATTTCTTTTACTTCCATGTAGAGGAGACATTTTAGCCTTTCCAATAAATATTTGTTTTAAATTTACTTTATGTGTATATTTAACTACTTTTTGAGTGTCACAAAGCCCCGGTGCTCCTCACCATTTCCCCATTTCCCTTGTGGATCATGTTGTGTATTAATTGGAGTTGATACCCACCATTGGCAAATCTTTGGCTGTATGTGGGACATTCATATATGTTTCCAGTATTAACTTAGTTGGCACTCAAGCCTGTGCAAATTTCATTACACCAACAGACAGCTTTTAATGAAAAATATTAGCATTATTGTGTATTTATTTCACTGTGGACCAGTCTCCAATATATTGGAGGGAGTTAAGGATACATTTGGTATGTAAAAATAACTAAGACACATTTTAACCGGACCCACAACAGTCAGATTTTCATTAAAAAAACTCAAATATTAATATATAATTTTTTTTTTTACTGATAAAAAAGAACACAAAATAATCTTGCGAGTAGTATTAGGATCCTTTCACATGGCTGTGTCCGTGTGTTTGGGGTCAGTTTTGCTCATCAGGGATCGCTCCGCTGAGCCGTCAGATGACAGATCCATCTCCGCTCACTGTGCGGAGATGGATCTGTCAGAGTGCCGCTCTCCTCTATGGGAAATCGGATGACAACGGACCATCTATCCGTTTTCATCAGATCCCCAGATGGATGGAAAAATAGAGTTTCCATACGTCGGACGTTACGGTGCAGGATTGGATCGGAGAGTGGTGGATGTCAGTGGACATGTCACCGCTGACATCTGTCGCTCCATAGAGGAGAATGGAGCGTCCGTTCAGGTCCGCCTGAAAAACGGGCAGGGGGACCTGAACAGGACACCCATGTGAAAAGGGCCTTACCATCTTTAAAAATTTTTACTGAACAATAACTCCCCTTTGTTTTTCGGAACAAAACAAAAACACCCCCTCCCAAAAACAAAACATAATGGGAAGGTAGAGTTGTTGCTCTGATACAGACAGAATGGTGTGTCTAATAGGGATGGGCCGAATAGACCCCTGTTCGGTTCGCACCAGAACTTTCTAACATCCTGAAAGTTCGGACCCAAACAACGAACCCCATTGAAGTCAATGAGACCCGAACATCAAAAAATCAAAAGCGCCCATTTTAAAGTCTTATATGCAAGTAATTGGGCATACAATGGTTATAGGGGTCCGGGTCCTGTCCTAGGGGACATGTATCACTGAAAAAAAAGTTTGTAAAATACATAATTTTTAAAGGAGCAGTGATCTTAATAATGCTTAAAGTGAAAAAAAAAATGAAATATTCCTTTAAATATTGTTCCTGGGGGGTCCCTTAGTCTGCCTGTAAAAGGGCACATCTCTGTGATTTGTAAAACATAGAACATAACACATTTAGAATATAACACATTTAATAAGGGGGCCCCCAGATCCGGCCCCCCCATGTGAATTAGCATTGGGTACATCGTACCCCTACTAATTCACCAAAAAGTGTCAAAAAAGAAAAAAAAACACAGGAGACAATTAGGGACAAGTCCTTTATTAAAAAAGAAAAAAAAAATAAGTGTCCTCTCTTGTAATCCATCATCAATCATGGCAAGCGACGGACCCGGGAAAAAAAAAAGCCCCAACAGCTCCTCCTCCACGGAACGGCTTCCGCCATCTGCTCGCTGTTTGTTTTGACAGTTTATTTATATGGAAGGGCGGGGCCACCCAGTGACGTAAGCATGTGACCCGCCCCCTCTGACGTCACATGACGACAGAAGGGGCAGGGTCACCCGCTTACGTCGCAGGGTAGCCCCGCCCTGTCATATAAATAAACTGTCAAAAAAAATAGCGAGCAGACAGCGGCAGCCCTCCAGATGGCACAATGCACAATGCATTATGGGGAGCTCCGGGGCAGCAAAGTTGCCCCATAATGTTCTAGGTCGTTCGTGGGGACGAACAAATGGTCGAACGTCCCGTTTGTTCGGCTATCTGCCGAACGTCCGAACAAGAAAAGTTCAGCCCGAACTAATGCTTGGGCCGAATCATTCGCCAATCCCTAGTGTCTACAAGAAAAAGTAAATACTCTAGGGGTCTCCAAATTCTGCTATAGGAGAGTGAGTACAAAACACACACTGTTTCTCAATATAAATATGGACATTATCTGCTATGATCACCATCGTTTAACAACCCCTGGTAACACAATCTTGCCCTAATCTGCCATAACACCTCCAAATAAACCTTCTGAGTGTGTCTATAAATTGTAAAAATAGAGATACAGTACGTTTTTTTTCAGCCATCAGTAACTGCTGATGTGTGTAACATATAGAGATTTTTTGGCAGGGTAATGGGCAACTGTAGGAACACCTAATACTTCCTTACTTCTGTGAACTTTCCCTAACTACTATATTTGTTTTAACATAATGAACAAAGGCTTCTAGGTAGTAATGATTTCTAATGCCTTTAACTGCATTTTATAGGGTGGACTTCTCCTACTCATGTTAAATCCAGACCCTAAGGCTCCATGCACACTGGATGCTATCTGGGCCTTCTCCGTGTCGGGCAGGAGACGCTGCTTACAAAACATTCTTTTGCAGCGTTTGGTAAGCAGCGTTTACCGGCGTTTATCTGCGTTTATCGGCGTCTGCGTTTTTATCTGCGTTTATCGGCGTCTGTGTTTTTGGGCGTTTTTTTTCTTCATTAGCTTCCCTTGACTGCAAAAAACGCCGGACACAGATAAACAGCCATTTACCGGCGTTTATGAGTGTTTAGCGGCGTTTATCGGTGTCCGGCATTTTTTGTGGTCAAAAGAACAACTTTTGAACGCTAATTCAGGGCGTTCAGATAACAGCCCAAAAACGCCACTGCTGATAAAAGACAATTAACGTCCATGTGTGCATGGACACATAGGATAACATAAAGTGGCGTTTTGGGCTGTTAAAAAAATGCCCAAATGCCCAAAAATGGCCTTTTATCAGATACAGTGTGCATGAAGCCATATGGATTGCTAATCATTGCCCTTTTTGAGAAAATCTTGCTATCTGGCAAAAAGCAATGTTGCAGTAATCCATGGCAATCATCAGCTTTTATCTATCAATATTATAACTGCTCAAATTTGGTGATAGACAAGAACTTGCTTCTTGTGGGTTACTTTGGTTTACAAATGTGCACTAGACATGTGCAGAGTGAAAAAATTGTTTAGTTTCATTTAGTTTTCATTTGTTATTTACATAAATTAATTTAGTTAGATTTATTTCTTTCATTTAATTCGTTTTCCGAAATAGTTTAGTTCATTCGTTTTCTAATCAATTTGAAAAGTTTTAGAATCAATTTCGAATAGTTTTCAAATTCGAATCATTTTCATATTTGAATCGTTTTCAAATTTGAATCATTTTCAAATTCAAATCATTTCAAATTCAAATAATTTGAATAGTTTTTCAATTTCCAAGGAGAATAGGGTGGAGTGGAGAGTGGAGGAATAGAATGGAAAAACATAGAATACAATTGAGGGGAATATAACAGAAAATGAAAGAATATAATGTGATGGAGTGAAACAGAGCTGTTGTATTCTATTCTTTTGTTTTCTTTTTTATTCTTTTCTAGTCTATTGTTTTTGTTTTGTTCTATTCCTTTGTTTTCTATTCTGTTTTGTTCTCTTTGGAAACTTGAAAACTATTCAAATTTGAGGACTTTTCTAATTCGAATTTGAACACTATGCGAATTTGAAAACCTTTTGAATTCAAATTTGAAAACTATTTGGATTAGAAAAGTATTCGAAAATGATTTGAATTCGAATTTCGAATTTCATCCGAATGTTTTTTTCTGTTATTTCGGTTTCGTTTAAATTCGGTACTATTATAATTCTGAAATTCGGATACATCCAAATTTTTTGAAAAACAAAAATTTGTCAGAATTTTAATTCAGAACGAAACGAACCGCACATGTCTAAAGTGCACCATTCATGTTTTAAGAAACAGATCTGCCACTGTAAAATGTGTACTTATTGCAGAAATCTTGTGTCATTCTTTATCATAATTGCTATATCATGTTCTTGTGAGAGAGTGCCATGTGAAACAGAGTGCCCTTTAGAGAAACTGACATGTAGAATCTGTCTTATGAGTGACTTATTAACCACTTGACCTCCAGGAAGTGTTACCCTCTTCATGACCAGAGCATTTGTTGCTATTCAGCAGTGCACTACTTTAACTCTTTCGCTACGTCATACAGACGGCGGAGGGTATTGCACACATCCCAGTGGCTGCAGCCACCGGGAGTGTGAGTGAAACTGACAGGCAGACTCCTGCCTATCAGGTGAGAGTGTTTGGGTGGTGCCGTTGCTGCCCGATCACTCTCACACACTTGCCCCTCTGCAGGCCCAGAATCCTCATGGCAGGTGGCAGCGGCTGGAGGGGAAGAAGAAGAGTGGATACACGTCTGCTCTCCTCCCCTTGTTGTTGTGACCCAGAAAGCGAAGCCCCTGACATCACTTCCGGGTCAAGCTCTCCATGTCCCCGGCTAGCTCAGCTAAAAAATAATGTTTTGCAATGTGATCTGCATTGCAAAATATTTAGTGGAGTACAGGGGAGACATGCAGGGTCTATTAGATCCTGCATATCTCAATAAAGAGAACATGTCACCTAAAAATCATCACATAGGGGACTTTTTGTCCCCAATGTGATAAAAAAAAAAGTACATTTTTTTTTTTTGCAAAGTTACACCCAAGCACAAACCCCCCCAAAAAATTTTTCAGGCCCTCCACCCTCACATATACACACGCGTGAACGTAAATGCATGAGTGAGAGCAATAGTTCTAACACAAGACCTCCTCCATAATGCTAAACTGATACCTATACGGGGCTTTTGAAGCGTTGCCTATAGAAAATATAGGGTACTGAAGTTTGACGCCATTTCACGGGGTGCGCAAAAATTTAAGGTTAGGGATGTTGGGTATCTGTTTACTCGGTGCAACCTCGTATTTTATACTTTCTGTTATAAAACATATCTAATAAAATCAAACTTCTTCATAAATTTAGGCCAAACTGTATTTTGCTACGTCTTTGGTAAAAAAAAAAAATCACAATAAGTGAATATTATGTAAAAAGCATGGTGCATTTTTTGAAGTTGCAATTTTTTCTCACAATTTTTTGGAAAAAAAAAATAAATTAAATAGAATTTGTGTTTTTTTCACTATTTTTTTTTACATACTGTCATCAGTGTAGTACAGCATCATCATGTGACTGGTGTTGCGGTGATTAGGGATACTGACTGGTGTCAGTATGTAAAAAAAAAAGTAAATAATTTTTTATTCAATTTTTTTAACTTTGGTTTATTTTTTTAGCATTCTTTTCTTTTTGTTTTTTTGTTTTTTTTACAATTTTTTAAATACTTTCTTTAGAGTACTTTTACACTGTGCTCACTGTTCCAGTGACGTACACTGTAACAGAAATCATTTGAACTGTCATGAATGGGTCCATTCATGACAGCTTGCTTTCTGTTGACATTCTATAATTCACTACAGCTAATCACATGGTACAGGGTGCTGTGTGTTTGGCCCAGGTACCATGTGATAGCTGTGGGCCAATCACACCATCACTACAGAAAGTACAGCTGTTATGAATGATCTCTTAGTTAGCATTGACCCAGTACCATTTTGCACTAGACATTTGTCTGTGTGACAATGGGTATCCATTTATTGTACTAATACACAGTTCAATGCATTAAACAAAAGCAGGGCTTGGTTTATTGTATTCATTATTTTTTTGTAATAAAATATGATGGCAAAGGCTATAATGATTTACCCAATATTTTGTATTGCCACTTTGCATTTGTCATGTTATTATTATTATTATTATTATTATTATTTATATTATTCACATTACTATTGTTATTTTTTCATGTATGTTGCCAATGATCTATTTTTTTTTTTTGCATCTTTTTAAAATACAATGGTAATGACTATAATGATTTTATAACAAAGACTTTTTTTTTATTTTCGGATCACTTTGCACAGTTATTATTATTATTATTATTATTATTATCTCATATTCTGTCTCTTTTTCTAAAAGTAACCATAGCAATTTAACAGCTGTTAAATCAAAATCCAATTCTTCAAGGATATTTCTAGAGATAAGACATGGTCAGGGAGAGGCACTAAGGGAAAACGTTTGTTCTGTATTCTAGGGGCTAAAATACAATGATGCATTGTGTAAAAATCATTCTCAGAGACTCAATGGTCATAAACAATGTGTCAAATTGATGTTAGTATTCCATAGTCATCATTCACTCACAGACACATTCTGAGACATTTATGGTAGTTTATGACTAGTGGTCCATTTCACACAATTTTGTAGTCATTGTGCTTCCCAAAATTGATTCTACAAGCTGAGCTGTTCAAGCATTTCAAACTTCAAAAGCTAGTAACAACACATCTGTATTGCAAAGTCTGTTCTGGTGTACATACAGAATATGCACTTAGCTATCAAAATGTGCTTTGTATGTTGTGTGGGTTGTTGAAAAATTCAAAATTATTATAATATTGTATTGCTGTCTTCTAATAGGATTGCATTAACTCATTAAGCATCCAGTGAGTGTTTTAATCAGACCTGCAGAAGTTATATCTATCATGCACTTCAGCTGTAATCTGTATATGAGTTTTTAGGTCTTCACACATGCTGTGACCATTATGTGGGATTCCTATTTTCTTTGATGGATTTTTTTTATTTATACGTGCTTCCCATTTATTTTGCTAGCTGATCTGTTTAAAGGCTACATCCATCTTTTGCAAACAAATAACAAATGCGCCCACGTTTGCAGAAAAAAATGTGCACTGGCAGATGGGGCTTGTAGTTTAATCATTCACAGATCTCTGTGTGTGCATGATGTCATTGCACATGAAGCGCCACTCGCAGTCACGCAAAATTCAGGTAGAAGAATGCCCCTATGATGTCAGAGGGCGAGGCAGATGAGGGAGGTCAGCTTGGCACCATATTAAATATTACACGCTAAATATGGGTGTAAAATGTTCTAAAAAGCATTCCAAATTTTAAAAGCAATGTCATGTGTATTATACAGTCTGTTACAAAGTATGGGAGAGAGAGATTGTATTTCTGAAGTGACAGAGCGTCCATTTACTTAGATGCAGGCCCCTTTAACTCATTTTCCCACAACTCCCTGGGTTTCTGGACACACCAGGGAATGGTGCTTCTCTGCTTCCCTTCCACAGCAGCTCAGGGAGGCCCTATCAGACCATAGTTGGCAAGCCACTGATCTGCAGCCACGTGAGATACTCCCCACTGTCGGAACTGAAATACAGGCAACTGGACAACCAGACCAGAGCCCAATAGCATGCATCTTCTCCAAAAGACCTAGTACTCCAGTTCCAGTGGGTTGGTGCTTCATTCTTGGGCAGCTGTTCACTGGTGTTATCAAAGCTATCCTGGACTTCACTGTGAGGGACACTGTCTATAAAGATGATCTTAGGTAGCTGTGTTCTGTACAGTCCTGTTTTACGGAAGTAGGGATTCTCAGCTTTACTCTCTGTTGTTATTGAGCCGTGTATGCATTTTTTTTTGCCATTCCTGAACCCATTTTGCATTATTGCTTGTAGCTTCTAGTTTTGTAAACTGCAAATTGCAGAGTCTCACTGTCTGATCTTTCCATCAATTAGCAGATCTGCTAAACATCTATTTAATTGACTGATGTCTAGTACTAGAGATTTGCTAAGCAGTGATGAGCCAAAGGTAACTTGGTTCAGTTCAGGACAGACTCGCCAAACATTACTGAAGTTCAGGTGCCAAATCTCCATTGCAGTCAGTAATTGCCAAATCTTTGAAATCAGCAATGGCCATTTTCTATGATAATGGTCAAGGGATTGTGACACAAATGGCATGGGGTGGGGTGGACTCAACACTGCCCTGGGGAACATGTACCCAGACAAATACATTTATTTACACAGTCATGCAACACTACACCCAAACAAATTGTATATTATTTTTTTAAACAGATAGAGCTTTCTTTTGGTTTGTTTTTCATCTCCACTGGTTTCTTTTTTACTTACTATATAAAAGAAAAAGGACCGACATTTTTGAAGAAAAGTTTTTCTTTTTCTGTTCTGTTATAAAATGTTGTAAATCAATTCCCGCATACATTTAAGGGTCCTTTCACACCATTGTCCTCTATGGAGCAACGGATGTCAGCGGTGACATGTCCGCTGACATCCAATACACTCCGATCCGCTAAACACAGACGGATGGAAACCCTATTTTCCATCCGTCTGGTTGATCAGATCTGATGAACACGGACAGACGGTCCGTGTTCATCCGATCCCCCCTTAGAGGAGAGCGGAGCTCTGACAGGACCGTTTCTGCACAGAGTGTAGAGACGGTCCTGTCATCCGCCAGCTCAGCGGGGATCAACTGATGGATCCCTGCTGAGCAGCGGAGCTCGACCACTGTTGTGAAAGGACCCTAAGTCGATGTATATTCTGCTACATTTCTTTGTACAGTAAAACCTTGGTTTGAGAGTAAATTGGTTCAAGAGTGTTTTGCAAAATTAGCAAAATTTTTAAATAAATTTTGACTTGACATACAAGCGGTGTCTTGATATGCAAGTAGTGTCATGTCATAACTAAGTATAAAAGAGAAGAGAGGTGCCTCTATGTGTAGTAATATGGTTACATTTAATGAAGGTACAACATTTAGCAACTCACATGGTTGATGATTAAATAGGCACATCTAAGTATGCAGGCATCCGGGGTAAATCTGTCCACATAGACCATAATCCCTTCCACACTGCGCTCCACGAGCACTTCAAGCCTTGCGTTCAGATCGCTCTCCTGCAGGATAGTCTACCCAGTCACGATTGCAGACTGACAGCGGTGAGAGCCGGCGGTGTGAAGGATGGTCTATGTGGACAGCTTTACCAGATGCCTGCATACTTAGATGTGCCTCTTTTAACTGGTTCCTGACTGGCTCACGTACATTCACTGAAGCAGAGTGATGCTGTAGCGCGAATCGCTGTCTATAAACGGCAGCTTGCTCGTGCGCAGCTAGTGGGCGGGAGCGTGCTGCCGCCGGCACGCTCTCTTGCCCGCCACACTCTGCAGCAGTATGGCCACGGGTCCGGCAGACTTGATGTCCGCCGGCTACTCGCGATTGCTTGGCAGAGAAGAAAAACGGGGAGCCGCCGATGTAAACACGGTGGTTCACCATTCTGTCAGGCGGCATGTAAGAGAACTACTGATCCCTGTCACTGGGATCAGTTAGATCTCTTATGCTCCTGGCAGCCCAGCCCCCTCACAGTTAGAAGACGCTTAGGGAACACAGTTAACCCCTAGATTGCCCCCTGCAGCTTAAACCCTTCACTGCCAATGACATTAGTAATCAGTGGATATTTAAATTTCTGATCGCTGTATAAATGTCGCAGATCCCCGCCATTACTAGTAAAAAAAAAAATAGTAAAAACGCCATAAATAATTCTCATGGTTTGTAAACACGGCAACATTTGCGCAAACCAATCAATAAACGCAGATCGCAATTTTTTTTTCTACCACATACATGAGAAAGAATATATCGGCCAAAACTGATGAATAAATTCATTTTTTTATATTCTTTTTGGATATGTATTATAGCAAAAAAAAAGTAAAAATATTGGTTTTTTTTTCAAAATTGTCGTTTTTTTTGTTAAAATCGGTGATCAGAAGTGATGCAGAGGGGATCAAATACCACCAAAAGAAAGCTCTATTTATGGGAAAAAAAGGGGGTCAATTTTGCTTGGGTACAACGTTGCATGACCGTGCAATTGTCATTTTAAGCGACACAGTACCGAATCACAAAAAGTGCTCTGGTCCTAATGTGGGAAATCCTTCCAGTCCTTAAGTGGTTAATCATCAACCATGTGAGTTTCATTAACCACTTGCCGACCGCCCGCCGCCGTCTGACGGTGACAAAGTGGTTCGATATCGCGAACCGCCTTCACCTGCTGGCGGCTGCGAGATCGTGGATCGTGAGCACCCGCACGCCGCTGGAGGTGCGCTCATGCACTCACTGTATTCCAGGGGAGACAGGGAGCGGGTAGGGCAGACTCGATGTCCACTGGCTACCCGAGATTGCTCCCCCCCCACAGTGACAGAACGGAGGTTTGTGTATGTAAAGACACGGATCTCCGTTCTGACAGGGGGAAGGAATGTGATCACAGGCTCCCTGTATATGGGAACCGCAATCATTCTCCTCCCCGACTCAGCCCAGTCCCCATACAGTTAGTAACCCTTAGATCGTCCCCTGCAAGTTAACCCCTTCCCCACCAGTGACATTTATACAGTAATCAGTGCATTTTCATAGCACTGATCGCTGTATAAATGCCAATGGTCCCAAAAAAGTGTCAAAATGGTCCGACATGTCCAACGCAATATTGCAGTCCCTCTAAAAATCGCAGATCACCGCCATTACTAGTAAAAAATAAAAACCCCATAAATGAATTCTCATCATTCTTAAAAGCGACAACTTTTGCGCAAACCAGTCAATATACGCAGATGGCAAGTTTTTTACCAAAAATATGAGGAAGAATATCAATCGGCCAAAACTGATGAAAAAATAGTTTTTTTTTTCTTTGGATATGTATTTTAGCAGAAAGTAAGAAATATTGTTTTTTTTTTGCAAAATTGTCGCTCTTTTTTGTTTATAACGGTGATCAGAAGTGACGCAGAGGTGATAAAATACCACCAAAAGACATCTCTATTTGTGGGAAAAAAAGGACACAAATTTTGTTTGGGCACAGCGTCGCACAACCATGCAATTGTCAGTTAAAGCAACGCAGTGCCGAATCCCAAAAAGTGCTCTGGTCCTCAAGGGGGAAATCCTTCTGGGGCTGAAGTGGTTAAATGTAACCATATTGCTACACTTAGAGGCACCTCTCTTCTCTTTTATACTCTGTAGCTCCTGTTGGATTTTGCTTCTAATCCCCTTGTGGAGGCTGCCATTTGTGAATGGACATTTTATGGTTACACAACCTATCACATTACTATAATCTTTTTATATGGACTAAAAACTGAAAGTTGCATGAATAAATGGTTGTGGAACGAATCATCTGAGTTTCCATTATTTCTTATGGGTTAATTCACTTTGATATACATGTGCTTTGGATTACAAGCATGTTTCAGGAACAAATTATGCTCGCAATCCAAGGTTTTACTGTTTATTATTTAGCTGTATGTTATTCAGTCTGTATGAAAGTTACAGAGCCTACAAACTATGGTAAATAATAATAATAATAATAATCAATCCTGATGTACTGACTGCCTGTTTCATTTTTTGAGACCTTAAAATGACAGAAAGTAGACAGTCCAAGGTATTTATTAGGAGGCATGGTGAGTTTTTTGAAGTTGCATTTTTTTTCACAACTGTTTGGAAAAGAAGAATTTAAATAATATTTTGGGGGGTTTTCACAAATGTATTATGCTTTGTTATATTTCTCACAAACCATATAGGCATACTTACAAATACATCACAAAACACATACTTCTTCCCTGTATGGGGACACCACATGTGTGAGGTGTTTGACAGCCTAGACACATAGAAGGGCCCAAGGAGCACATTTAGGCTTTCAAGGAGCAGAAATTACACATTATAGATTTCCTGACTACCTATCACATTTTTTGAATCCCTGAAGTGCCAAGAGGGAGAAATAGCCACAAAATGACCACATTTTGGAAAGCAAACACCCCATGGTATTTTCTGAGAGGCATAGCAAGTCTTTGGTAAAAAAAATTAAAACATTTTGGCACAATTTTTTGGAAAATGCAGGAAAGAAAATTAAATGCGTGTAAAGTTGTCAATAAATAAGATATTTCTAACAAACATCCCAGGCATACTTAGAATTACACCCCAAAACACATCCTCCTTGTATGGGGATAAAACATGTGAAATACTTTTTTACAGTCTGGCCACATAGAGAGGCTCAAAATTCAAGGAGCACCTTTTGGCAATCTAGGGGCATACATTATGCATCTAATTTCTTTACTACTTATCACATTTATAGACACTGGGCTGGCTGCACTATTAGGGCTCGTTCACACATGAGGTTAGAGTGCAGTGAAACCTCATGGGTGAACCGCGGTTTTACTGCCCTCCAAACACAACCCCTTTAGCCGTAAAGGCAGTGGCTGCGAGCATACACATGCTGCATCTGTGATGCTTTGCCCTGCTGCTTTCCATAGGTATAGCACCTGTAGATTGCTTCCCATTCAAGTGAATGGAGGCACTTGTGCAGGGTCCAAGGGGTTAAAGAAGGCCGTGAGGAGGCAATACAATGCCTTCCCATCAACTTAGATGTCCACGATATGGATACCTTTCGTCGTCCCGTTTCGTAGTGTCTACGTCGTACACATACGAGCGTCGGTGACGGAAATGCCGATTTCCCCAACACAAACCTCCCGTCATTTTGGCGCCAAGTGGGTACTCCAAAGTGACGTGAGATTGGAGTACACACTTGCTCGGGATTATCACGTCGGTCGGGTCACAGATATTTACACTATTCATCATTTCTTTAATCTACGTATTACATACGGGGATCTAACGGTTTTCCACGAGGAACTTAAAACTCGGAGAGATACACCGGTCTGACATTTTT
>BLSH010319105.1:548323-562026 GCA_018402905.1 Glandirana rugosa | reverse complement strand
TTTTTTTTTACTAGTAATGGCGGCGATCTGCGATTTTTAGCGGTACTGCGATATTTCAGCGGACATGTCGGACTATTTTGACACTTTTTTGGGACCATTGGCATTTATACAGCGATCAGTGCTATAAAAATGCACTGATTACTGTGTAAATGTCATTGGCAGTGAAGGGGTTAACCTGCAGGGGGCGCTCTAAGGGTTAAGTATGTTCCCTGGGCGTGTTCTAACTGTAGGGGGACTGCACTATCTGGGGAAGGGAAGTGGTCACAGCCTTCGTATACAGGAAGGCTGTGATCACAGCCCTTCCCCCTTCACACAGAGCGGAGGTCCGTGTTTACATACACGGACCTCCGTTCCTCCGCTCGGGGGGGCCATCGCGGGTAGCTGGCGGCAATCGAAGCCGCCGCTCCCGCTCCCTGGCCCTTCCCGAACACAGTGAGCGTGCGGGCGCGCCTCCGGCGGCGCTCGATCCCGCAGCCGCCGTCATATGACGGCGTTTTGCGGGAACTAACCACTTTGCCGCCGTCAGATGCCGATCGGCGGTCGGCAAGTGGTTAAACTGGATGTAACCCAGAAATGAAACAAATCTTTCTACATAAGTTTTACATGTACAGTATCTCACAAAAGTGAGTACACCCCTCACATTTTTGTTAATATTTTATTATATCTTTTCATGTGACAACACTGAAGAAATGACACTTTGCTACAATGTAAAGTAGTGAGTGTACAGCTTGTATAACAGTGTAAATTTGCTGTCCCCTCAAAATAACTCAACACACAGTCATTAATGTCTAAACCGCTGGCAACAAAAGTGAGTACACCCCTAAGCGAAAATGTCCAAATTGGGGCCAATTAGCCATTTTACCTCCCCGGAGTCATGAGGCTCATCAGTGTTACAAGGTCTCATGTGTGAATGGGGAGCAGGCGTGTTAAATTTGGTGTTATCGCTTTCACTCTTATACTGGTCACTTTAAGTTCAACATGGCACCTTATGGCAAAGAACTGAAAAAAATAATTGTTGCTCTACATAAAGATGGCCTAGGCTATAAGAAGATTGCCAAGACCCTGAAACTGAGCTGGGAGGAGTTTTCTTTCCCCTCTGACTGTCCTATGAGGCTTCATGACTCTTGATCATCTGTCTGGACAGTGCTGATTAGCCCTGTGCTGATCAGATGCACCCCCCCCCCAAAAAAAAACTCTCTAGTGATACACACCAAACTGAGCATGTGCAGAGTGCCCCCAAGGCTCTGTTCTATCAGCAGATGGTTTGGGGATTGTGGAAGAAGGGGGGACCAGACGAAACAGGGTCAAACAGCCCTTTTTACACAATGCAGGGGATTAACCCCTTAGGTTCCACAGCTTTGCTGCATATACAGATTGATTTTACAGTTTTGGGTTTAGTAACACTTTAACCACTTCAGCCCCGAAAGGATTTCACACTTTAGGACCAGAGCCCTTTTTGCGATTTGGCACTGCGTCGCTTTAACTGAAAATTATGCGGTCGTGCGACGTTGTATCCAAACAAAATTTGCATCCTTTTTTTCCCACAAATAGAGCTTTCTTTTGGTGGTATTTGATCACCGCTGCGTCATTTCTGATCGCCGCTATAAACAAAAGAAGAGCGACAATTTTGCAAAAAAAAAAAACAAATTTCTTACTTTTTGCTAAAATACAAATCCAAAAAAAAATATAAAAAAACATTTTTTTTCATCGGTTTTGGCTGATTTATATTCTTCCTCATATTTGTGATTAAAAAAATTGCAATCCGCGTTTATTGATTGGTTTGCGCAAAAGTGGTTGCGTTTACGGATGATGAGAATTCATTTCTGGGGTTTCTAATTTTTTTTTATTTTTTACTAGTAATGGCGGCGATCTGCGATTTTTAGCGGTACTGCGATATTGGGGCGGACATGTCGGAACATTTTGACACTTTTTTGGGACCATTGGCATTTATACAGCGATCAGTGCTATAAAAATGCACTGATTACTGTGTAAATGCCATTGGCAGT
The DNA here is from genome assembly GCA_018402905.1 of Glandirana rugosa. NCBI lineage: Eukaryota > Metazoa > Chordata > Amphibia > Anura > Ranidae > Glandirana > Glandirana rugosa. The sequence continues at coordinate 560,020 of BLSH010319105.1, read as the reverse complement.
GAAGGGGTTAACCTGCAGGGGGCGCTCTAAGGGTTAACTGTGTTCCCTGGGCGTGTTCTTACTGTATGGGGGCTGCCCTAACAGGGGAAGGGAAGTGATCACAGCTTCCATGTAGAGGAAGGCTGTGATCATAGTCCTTCCCCCTCTCACAGAACGGAGGTCCGTGTTTACTTACACGGACCTCCGTTCTTTCACTCCGGGGGGGGGGGGGGCATCGCGGGTGGCCGGCGGAGATCGAATCCGCCGCACCCGCTCCCTGGCCCTCCCCGGACACAGTGAGCGATCTGGCAGCCGCCGTCGTATGACTAGGGTTGCCACCTCATCCCTTTAAACCTGAACACCCATGAATTACACAGGTTCTGAGGCTAATTTAAAGCAGATGAGACACCAAGTGGGTTTAATTAAAACCTTTATCAGTCACAGAACCTGTGTAATTAATATGTGTTCGGGTTTAAAGGGATGAGGTGGCAACTCTACGTATGACGACGTTTTGCCTTACAGAGCCACTCTGTCGCCGTCAGATGCCGATCGGCGGTCGGCAAGTGGTTAAAGCTGAACTCCAGCCAAACTGCTAAATACACAAATAAAATACATGTATGGGAGCTGTTTTACCTGCCAAAAGATTTGTATTGCTATTTGTCCAGATTTACACAACCCTCTCACACAGCACAGCCAGGAGTATGACACAACTTATGGTAAAGGAAATACAGCAGTGTCCTTTCTCCACCCCCAGAATTCTGATTGGATATTGGAAGAGCAGCAGAAAACTGACAAGATAATTCCTCTGCTTACTCTGATCTCTACTCCTGTCAGTTTGTTCCTTGTCACCACATTTGCTTGCAGCACTCCTGATTCGCTCCCAATGCTGAACAATAACATTTCAAACCAGAACTGTTAGCCTGCTATCAATACATTCACACAAATCAGTCCTTATTAAACCACTAAGTTCCAGTTTAAATAATGTATTTATACACATTTTCTTTTACTAGGAGCAAATGATGGATAAATGTGTTTGGGTTTGATTTGAGGGCTGTTTTACAAACTCGTTTTAAAATCCACAAATGGTTAATGTTAATGTGAACTCAATGAGAGGTGAATCTTGAAAATAATTTCTGGCCATTTTCAAGGCTAATAGGTTTAAGATTGTCCAACAAAAGGGCATGGGGAGCTTAGCAATGCCAGGAGGAATATAAATCAATGCAAAAAATATTTTTTAAAAATATAATTTAGCTGGGAGCAGGTTTTTTTTAACCCCTTCAAGTTCGCCCCATAGCAGTTTAACTGCTACAGAGCAGCACCTGTGCACTGGAGCACGTATATACATTACATACGTGATCTTCCAGGTAGGATGCGCCCCGCCGGCACCTCGCTACCGCTGTGTCCACACGCAGCGGGAGCCCAGCAGTGAGTACCCGTGAACTAGATGTCCACCGGCACCCGCTGATTGTTCAGTACACAGGCAGAAAAACGGTCTGCCTATGTAAACAAGGCAGATCGCTGTTTTGTCAGTAGGGAAGGCATTGATCCTGTGTTCCTGCAAAGCAGGGGCATGGATCCATACCTTCCCTTAGTAAAAGCACCTCCCACACTACACAAAACTACTAGCTAGGCACGCAGTTAACCCTTTGATTGCCCCTAATGTTAACCCCTTCCCAGTCAGTGTCATTAGTACAGTGACCGTGCATATTTTTTTAGCACTGATCACTGTAAAAATGTCACTGGTCCCCAAAAAGAAGTTAAAAGTCTCAGTTAGTGCCCAAATTGTCCGCTACAATATCGCAGTCCCACTATAAGTTGCTGATCACTGCCATTACTAGTAAAAGATAAATAAATAAATGACAGAAAATAAAAATATTCGATAGTTTGCAGATGCTATAACTTTTGAGCAAACTAATCAATAAATGCTTATTGACATTTTTTATACCAAACTATGTAGCAGAATACATATTGGCCTAAATTGATGAAAAAACTTGATTTTTTCCCAATTTTTTCATTGGATATGTTTTATAGCAGAAAGTAAAAAATATTGTTTTTTTTTCAAACATGTCAGTTTCTTTTTGTTTATAGCGCAATAAATAAAAAACAAAGAGGTGATCAAATACCACCAAAAGAAAGCTCTATTTGTGAGAAAAAAAAGGACATCAATTTTATTTGGGTAAAACGTTGCACGACAATGCAATTGTCAGTTAAAATAACGCAGTGCCATGTTGCAAAAAAATGGCCTGGGGGGTAAATTATACAGAGGTCAAGTGGTAAGGTTTTAAAGAGAAATTCAGGAATAATATCATCACTAAATGAATGATATTGTGCTGCAGCAGCCTCAAGAGGTTTGGGCTGGGGAACAGGGCTAAATCTGGCCATTTTATTTGCTTGGTCTACAAACAGTGAACAGCAAGAGTTTGGGGAAAACCCTGCTTCACCCCCAGCTTGAATCTCATCCCTACTAGTGATGTGGGACTATTGACAAACTAGAAATTGCATATCGAGTTACTTGGATTCTTACCACAGCTACAACGGATGTTACAGCCCAAGCTTAACCCAGCTATGTAAGGCCCGTGTCGGGCTCACTCACTATATATTACCTAGTGCCTGATTATGGCTAGAAGAGTCCTTCAAATGATCTTTGCTTTTTTTGTTAGTGAATATTACAATACTTCACTAGTGTACAACAGCAATGGTGAAAGAATTCCTGCAGTTGCTACATTTTTTGATAGACAGATAGCAAACATTTTAGCACAGTAAGGGTTATTTTAATGTTACATGGTTTTCATTTTTTCCCTTTAAGATTACAGACTTTAAAGCCACTTAGTTGATGAAAGCAAAAGTGCTGTCTTTGCATGCCCTGTCAAGAGGAATGTCAAGAAGATCTTTCCTACTAAAAAAGATCAAAAGAGAAATGGTGATGAAATTTCATGTCTGATCTGGGAATACACCAGCAAATGTGTATGGCTCTTATTCCTATGAGAAAACTATCCTTAAGCATCTGAAGTATCTTGTCACAGCAATATCAGTTAGTACTGGCTTCGTGTTCCAATTAGTTTTTCCATTTTTTCTTTAGTGATACCTTATAATATACATCTAATAACTTCAAATTATTAACTACAATGTGTGAGTAATATCCTATTGTTTCAATTCATTTGTGAAGATACACAATGAATATTACCCTGGTATAAATTCAATAACAGAGCTGAGTGATATTTTCTTTTTTTTTTTTGTGTGTTCAGTGGGAGCTAGTCCAGTTACAATTTACAGTACAACTTTGCCTAGTAAAGCAAATAACAATATCTGATATTTTTTAAATATTATATTAGTTTCATAGTTTCACAATATGTGTGTTGCTAATATAAATCTGTTGGTTTTTCACAAAGACTTTCCTTCACTTTTCGTTTATTGTCAGGAGCTTACCTGCAGTGGGCTTATCCATCTAGATGCCCAAAAGTCATATGCAGCCGACTTCTTCATTTGTGGCATGGGTGCGTATCAACCACTTGGCTAGTAGTGAGCTTCCCTCGTGGTGTCCTCCTAATGGGTCTGTTTCCTGTTTTTGTTCCTCCTATATTTCCTACAGTGCCAGGAATAAAGTCTATCTGGCATCTAAGTTAAAAATGCCAACACGCATCCCTTTTCCCACAGGAAAGAGAATAGGGCATAGAAAGGAGAGAGTTGGTCTGGGTTCGCTTCTTGGAATGTTTGTCGAAGTCTAAAAATTGTAAACATTAATCGGAACCCCACTAACGTCGATGAAGAGAATTTTCTAAATTAGCTCTGGCCATTTTCAAGCCTAATTGGCAAGGGATTGGCAAACAAAGGCATGGGAGCTAGGCACTGGCACAGAGGACAACTACCAATGCAAATGCATGTTTTTAAAATGCCATGCAGCAAATAGAGGGATCCTCCTTTTTTTGCAGCTTCGAGGGAGACATCATATGCTTGGAAGATGCTTTTAAGCTGTATGCTGTGTTACAAAACATTATGATTCTCACTCACAGGATCAGCATATCATTATCACGGCATCACATATTTTGCTTGTGATTTTTTTCCTTTTACATTATTGCTTGGCTTAACCAATTGAGGACACAGAACTTGCTACACACGCCAACAAAAAAGTAATCAAAGTACACAGGACGTGTGAAGCACCTCTAGTTTTTCTGCCCCTCTGCCATGTCCTACCTCCCAATTGCCGACAATTCTCAGCTCTGAAAATGAAGTCAGGAGTTGCTGTGTACTGTACATACAGCAGCTTTAGCAATTGCAGCTGTCAAAAAAGCCACAGTTAATCAACTCTGTTCAGATGCAAAAAAGAGACATATAAAAGAAACATTGTTCTGGTCCATTTAGTTGCAGATCAAATGTATGAGGTTGATTTGCTAAGTACAAAAAAAAATAAAAATAACAGCATTTGTCTATTTAAATTTAACAGCATTTGTCTATTTAATCCTTTATTAACCCCTTCCTTCCCGGGCACTTAAACCCCCCTCCTGCCCAGACCAATTTTTGGCTTTCAGCGCTGTCGCATTTTGAATGACAATTGCGTGGTCGTGCGACGTTGTACCCAAATATAATTTGCGTCCTTTTTTTCCCACAAATAGAGCTTTCTTTTGGTGGTATTTGATCCCCTCTGCGTCATTTCTGATCGCCGCTATAAACAAAAAATGAGCGACAATTTTGCAAAAAAGAACAATATTTTTTACTTTTTGCTAAAGTACAAATCCATTAAAAAAATTATTCATCAGTTTTGGCCGATATATATTCTTCTACATATTTTTGGTAAAAAAAAAAATCGCAATCGGCGTATATTGATTGGTTTGCGCAAAAGTTATCGCATCTACAAACTGGTAATTGATTTATGGCGTTTTTATTATTTATTTTTTTTTTTACTAGTAATGGCGGCGATCTGCGATTTTTATCGGGACTGCGATATTGGGGTGGAAATGTCGGACATGTTTTACACATTTTTGGGACCAATGACATTTATACAGCGATCAGAAATTTAAATGTCCACTGATTAGTGTGTAAATGTCATTGGCAGTGAAGGGGTTAACCTGCAGGGGGCAGTGAAGGGGTTAACAAATGTTCCCTGGGCGTGTTCTAACTGTGGGGGGGCAGGGCTGGCCGGGACATAACAGATCTAACTGATCCCAGTGACAGGGATCAGTAGATCTGTCATGTCCCCTGTCACAGAACGGGGAACCGCCGTGTTTACAACGGCGGTTCCCCGTTCTGAGGCTCCTAAAAGTGATCGGTGGGATGTCCGCCAGGGGGCGCGCAGGAGCGTGCGCAGTGGAGGACGTCCATGGACGTCCTCCCGGCATTTCAGATCCTCGCTGGAGCCGTACTTTGGCAATAGCACGGATCTGAAGTGGTTAAAGGAGAAGTACAGCCAAAGCATGTTTGGCTGTTATTCTCCTGTGAATCACAGGAGTGCAGTTCATTCTGCCCTCCTGTGACCCTTTTTTATCAGAGAGCGGGCAATGAAGTTGGGATCCACCCACATGCCTGGACCGGAACCCGGCTCAGTCTCTCAGCAAGCCCCCGAGCAGAGCAGAGAGCCATTGTCTGACAGTCACTAGCTCTCTGCTCAGGGAGCCCTGAGAACCAAGCGATCAGCGGTGTTCGATCGCTCGGTTATCAGTGTTAGAGCTGGCGGGGGACAGATGCAGCATCGAACCGATGCTGCATCCACCTAGGTAAGTATGATTCAGGGAAAAAAAACTCCATATTTCTCCTACTTTACCCTAATTAGCCCTAATTAACTCTTTCCTTCTTTTGTAAATAACTTTGCAAAGCTTTGTACCAGAGTTATAATTTTAGTGTCATTATTTTAAACAGGAAAAATTATAAAAATAAAATGTATACCTTTATAGTTACAGGTACACTATATTTTTTTCAGAAAAAGTAAAAGTTTTTCTTTTTTTTTTTTAGTTTTGTTACTTTTTTGTTTAAGGATTGTATACAAAAGTGTTTTGCAAGACAATATCAAAAAATACTTTGCTTTTCCTTATAAAAACATCATGGAGGAGATTTACTAAAAGTGGTACACTCAGAATGTGCATGCATGAATGTGTCATGCAGCTGTGCACGGTAGTCAATCAACTTCTAACTTCAGCTTGCTCAATTAAAGTGATTGTAAGGCCTCATACACACGGGCGTATGTTTAAGGTCTCATACACATGGGCGTTTTTTAACGCCACGTTTTTGGGCGTTTTTTACAGGTCTCCATGTTAATCAATGGGCCCATAAAAACGCCAACATTTTTGAGCTGCAGAGGGCGTCGGCATTTGTGAGCTGTATTTAGAATGTGGGACCAGCGCGTTCTGAGGCTGTAGCGTTTTGGCGTTTTTGACGCTAATGCGGCAAAACGCTCACTAACGCAGTACCGTCGTTAACCAACATTTTTGACGCAGACATTTTTATCTTAAAAAATAGCAGAGGAACATTTTTTATAAAAAAAACGCCAAAACGTTACAGCCTCAGAAGACGCTGGTCCCACGTTCTAGTTACAGCTCACTAATGCTGATGCGCTCTACTGCTCAAAAAAGTTGGCCTTTTTAAGGGGTCCATAGAATAACATGGAGAGCTGTAACAAAAAAAAGTGGCACAAAAAAACGCCCGTGTGTATGAGGGCTTAAGGCTAGTTTTTTTATTTATTAAAAAAATAAACAGGTTATACTTACCTGCTCTGTGTAATGGTTTTCTACAGAGCAGCCCCAATCCTCCTCTTCTTGGGCTCCCCAAGGGTGCTCCTGGCTCCATTCCCCCCCCCCCCCCCGCAGAGTTCCCCCACAGCAAGCTGCTTGCTATGGGGGCAATCATGTGTGCTCACTCGCTCCCAAGCCCCATGCTGTGTGTCCATAAGAAACACAGAACGGGGCTCGGCATTACTGGCTGTAATTGACAGCAGCAGGAGCCATGCACATTGCTGGATTGAGATCAGGCTCATGTATGTATTTAGGGTGTATTTAGGGTGGACTGTGGGGAGCTTCATGTAGTGGTTGTAAAGGCAGAAGTTTTTTTACCTTACTGCATTCTATGTAGGCTCCAGTTCTAATAAAATCTCCCCTTTGTATATTACTATGTTATCTTAAGAAATGACAAAATTATAGCTGAATTAAGGCCTGCTATGTGTTAAGGGGAATATTTGGAGGGGCCTGTGTGTCATTTTTTTTTTGAAGAAGCAGACAGCGAAACCTCATTTGCTGGCAATTTAAACTGTTTAATTTTTTTCATAGCAAATGCTCCCTTTGCTGTAGCACATACTACAGCAATGATGAAAAATAAAATTTGTGTAGGGTCGCCCGCAAAATGCATACCAGACCCTTTGAACCTGATGTGGAATTACAGGGTTTATTCAGTGCAGAAAGGCCCTCACCGTGGGGGGCACCTTGTTGCCCTCCCTGGAAAAGCACCTTGTCCCCATGCTGATAAGGACAAGGACCTCCTCCCCACAACCAAGGACATGGTTGTGGGGGTCTGCAGGCAGGGGCTGTATAAAAAACCCACTTTTAAAAAAAGTGAAGCCTAGATACCCCCCCCCCCCCATGTGAAGGAGTGCAGGGTACATAGTACATACCGGGGTACATAGTAAGGCAACTTGATGTTACCTCCGATCCCCACCCTTTTGCTTATGTGGTTGGTAAGTGAACTGGCCAGATCACATCACCTGCTGCTTCCTTAGAAACCATTGACAGCCAGAAGCTATCACGTTCTTCCATAAATATTCACCATTCAGATGAATGTCTGGACAGCCAGTATTCACCCTGAACTAATGTTCAGACCTAACATTGAGCTTATCCCTACTTGTGATCTTCCTTTTTTCAGTACCATACTGTATTGTCTTACTGCCATGAAGCAGTTGTTATCCTGAGGTAAAAAATGGAGTGCAATATTTCAGATACAATAGTGTAACCATGTTGTGGTTCACAAGATTACACTACCCTCAGTCACACTTTTTCTCACATCTGGAGTCACAGAACAGGCTGGTACTTTGTTTTTGTGTTTTTTTTATTAGGGGATTGAACTTGGATAGGGTAGGGATGCTTATGGGATGGCCACGGATCTACAGTTTTTTTATGGGACCACTATATACAACTCAGTATATACACTTCTCCTTCTTCACTCCAGCACGAACACTTGCTGCACCGTTAACTCCTTGTTCCTCTCTCCTGCACAAACACTTGTTTTCCGGCCAGCTAGCACATGGTGAAGCCTGCTGTAGTTTTAGCACAGCCTCCGAGCCGCCCATTAAAGGCAGGGACTATGGGCCCCCAAAGTGTTGCAAAGTACATAATGCGCTAGCTAGTTTGATGGACTACTGCTCCCAGCCCATCTTCCTCCTGGCCCTGCCAGCCCTCCTGGCTGCAACGGCCCTTTCCACTGCCACATTGATGCCACAGTCCCAACTGGCTCTTGTACCCTTCTCAGACTGTCTCTTACCCCAATCTGCTCTGGTGTACCTCTTCCAGCTTTTCAGGGAGTGCACTCACCGATGCTTGTCACTTGTAGTTCTTCTCCTAAAGATCTTTCCAATAGTGCTCTCTCCCGCTGTCCTTTCCCGCTCTCCCTTGTGCCTCTCCCCCAGGATCTCACTCTCTCCTCCTGGCTGCACCCAAGCTCTCCCAGGCCAAGGTCACCCCCCAGACTGGGAGCTCCCTCCAGGCCCCAACAGCCTCCACACTATCTCATCTCCATCTCTTCCACCCAAACTCTCCTCCAGACTGGGTTGACCCTAGGTATTTAAGGAGGCCTGCCCCCTGCCAATCCAGGTTGGGGATTGGTCAGGGCTCCTTAACATACCTCAGGAAGCTTCACCTCCTCTTCCCCACCCTTTCATCCAGAAGTTTCTGATCCAGAAAGGAGGGGTTACCAAGGGGTGTCACTACCTGCAGTCACCAGTCACTCCCTAGGCCACTCCCCGACACAGAATCAAAACAATCAGGCCTGACTGGAAGTTAGGCCTGACTAAATTTACCTGCTCTGTCAAAAACCTGACATTTAGCACCTACCTATTGTAGAGGGCACTACAATAGCTAAACATATAGAACAGTGGCTGGAAAGCATGTAGGCAGCTTGATTAGGCTGCAATGCAAGAGGGAGACACAAGGTCATTTCTATTACAAGATAAAAGTTAAAGTGTTGTATTTCAGAGATAACAGTTACAAATATTGTATAGACTTGCTGCATAGTAAGTGCATTTTACTAGACTGCAATTTCAAAGGCAGAGAGACAAGGTTTGCTCATAAAATAAAGATTATAGTGTAGTATTTAGTAAACAACAGCCTGAAATATTGTACAGACCTAATGCACTCAGGAATGGAGGCAGTAGACAAAGGATCCTGCAGGCCCTGAGACAGCAAAAAGTCCTCCTCTTCATCCTGCTGTTATGCCTCTAATATCCAGTGTATTACACCATGCAGTGTTTGCTCAGAAACACTGGGGAGATGGTGTCCTTAATCCCTGCTTCATTGCACTCACCATTCTGGTCACCTCTTTAAATGGTGACAAGGTTGTCAGGGCATCCTGAATTAGAGGTAATTAATGTGATGAAAAGAACCTAATTTCCCTAGAACCTTTCTTTGCCCTGTACTGGGACAAATACACAATGAATTCCCATTGCTGCTGCAGCATAACCAAGTACCAGTGCATGGATGTACAGTAACCCATCTCAGGTGGTTAGCAGGCAGCTTCTATTATCTCTGCATTTCTGCCAGGTGAATATTCGCTGGGTATGACCTCCTAAAGTGGCTGCACATTTGTCTAGTCTGCCACAGGACATTCCAGAAGCCTGGGTACCTATACAGGTTCAGGACAAGTGCCAGGCAAGGCACATATATGCACTTTCCCCTGCCAAAGGGCAGAAAAATGGGTGGAGCCATTGACACTCATGACTTTGATTGGCTCAGAATGGCATGGGGTCGGCCATCTGTTGGTCTGCCCCCAAACAGCTGCCAGAATCTCTGGCCCAGAGTGGCTCCTGTGCTTCAGGAATTCAAGCTGTAAAACAGCATGGCAGCATTTTATCTTGGTCATTGCATAGGGTCACTTGGGGTAAACTGGTGGTTCACCACATGGGGCCATTGAGGAGTTAGTTGAGGTGACTATGATGTCACCATCACCGAGGTACATTACATTGAGTGTAATCAATAGCTCCAATATTATGCATCTATCCAACCTGCCAGCAAATTCACATAGTGGGTGGTAAATGGTGCAGCATCCCTGCCAATGCTTGCTGAACCTCATGTCTGTGGTCATGTGGATGACATTCTCTGGCACTCAGGTACGGACTGTCACAACATTATTCCACCCTCCTCATTGCTCAAGTCCTCTTGGCAGTAAGCTGTTGCTGCATTCTGCCAGTTGTCCCTTGCTTCTGGTGCTATCTGTATAAGAAGCAGAAAAAAAGAGTGCATTTGCAGCTGCTTGGGGAAATGCATAGCTCTGCTCCTAGGAGGAAGGATGGGGAAGACTTGGTCAGCCACTCTAACCTCCTTACTGTGCTCTGGCTGTATAGCTAACTGCCAGAAAGAAAATGAAGACAAGCCCTGCCTCTCAAAGGTGCAACCTGATCACCACTTTCTCTTACAGGTGCAGAACCTGCTCTCCCCCTACTAGCAGCATGTGAAACTCTTCTATCTTGCCTTTTAGGCCTCCCAGAGATGATGAATATATAAAATTGCCTAACTTTATCAGCAGCAATGGCAATAGGGGGATTAAGGATGCAGTGCTTTGGTGCAGTGGTAGTAAAGCCACTTTATGAAAAATCCGATGACAGGCAGGGTTTTATAACAGAAGAGACCCTAGTGGTCCCTTCTATCATAAATATCCCCCCTGCCTGTCGACGGTAATGTAATCTGAGCCCCACATGCACAGCTAGGACCACATTTATGGCCCACTCTGTGTGCTGCAGCGATATGACTCCTCTGCGCATGCGCAGGAGTGATATCGGCCATTACATATTTACATAGTTAGTCAGGTTGAAAAAAGACACAAGTCAATCTAGTTCAACCAAAAAAAAACCAGAACAACTATATATATAACCATACAATCACATATACAATCCTTCACCCACAGTTGATCCAGAGGAAGGCAAAAAACCCCAGCAAAGCATGATCCAATTTGCTGTAACGGGGAAAAAATTCCTTCCTGATCCCCCGAGAGGCAATCGGATACACCCTGGATCAACTTTACCTAATAATGTTAGTACCCAGCTATATTATTTACATTAAGGAAAGAATCCAAGCCCTGCTTCGTGCTGGCCAAAACCACCTCTGGGGGGAGTCTATTCCACATTTTCACAGCTCTAATTGTGAAGAGATTTGGAGCTGAAATCTTTTTTCCTCTAGACGTAAAAAGTGCCCCCTTGTCCTTTGTGATGACCTAGGGGGGTCTCCACCAAAACCGGTCGTGCTTCGTCCCGAACCTAAGAAAGGAATTACATTTATTATATCGACCCATGATTGTAATAATCCATTTCAACTAGGTCCCACATAGGCTAACGGAGAGCCCCCTAGTCCTTCCTTAAAAAAGGGGCAATGTCGTTTAACCTAGTACGAAACGACCCCAAAAAACGGAAGGAGACCTAGTTGACACCCACTTCCTAACATATACACTAACATACCAATATATATATCAACAAGACCAAAAAAAAACCAACTTGATCTAACTGAACACAGAAAAAAGTTGGACTGATTGATACATTTA
>BLSH010319105.1:526830-540878 GCA_018402905.1 Glandirana rugosa | reverse complement strand
CCCCCCCCCCCTTGGTTTGGGGGCGGGACAGAGGAGAGAAAATGAGCTTATATGTGTGTTATATATATACATATTTACTCATGTCCAATCTGAACGTACATTTTTGGTTTTTATGACTTATGTAGTATAATGTTTTTGAGATCATTAGATATTTGTATGTCTTGACATTTGAATGGGGTGTTTTTTTTTTGTTTTTTTTTGCTTCTCCCTCCCTATACCAGGTGTTTTTTTTAAATGCAATCAATACACTGAGTGTGGGATGTCTTTCACCTGGGTGGGTGTGTTTTGTCTAATGAATTCCCCTATAATAAGAGGGGCATCAGCACTATGTCTTTGTAATGATTAAGCTCGTATTGTACGAGTGAAACGCGTCTACGTCTTACCTGTATTTGCCTGACCAATAAACAGCAAGCTTATCATTGTTCGTGGAGTGCCGTTTCACCTTTTTCTTTTCTTTAGCCAGTCTCCAGGTCTAGAGCCCCTAGTCTCTTTAACCGCATCAGTTTTATCAAATTTCCCCTCACCCCTGAACCCTGGAACAGTCTTACCGGATCCGCCAGGCGATCTTTCACCTCACATTGGAGTGGGGAGCAGATGGGAGCAACAAGAACTCAGCAGCTGTGTATCTCTCTACGAGGTCCACCAGTTGGCTTGCAGTGTTGGGGTCCCCATGGCTGACCTCAAAGCAGCAGGGAGTGCCGATAGATAGCGGTCCATGACCACACCCCATCCGAGGGTAGCAGGACCTGGCACACCTTCAGCTACATACAGAGCCAACGCTTGGTGAGATCCGAGGTCCGTACACGGAGCTTAGCCAGTCCCTCCTTCATTCTCAGTTCAGAAGCCGCCGCCATATTGCGGCCTCAGACTCGGTCAGACGAACGAACGGCTCGGAGGCAGCCAGACGACTGGACGGCTTGGAGGTAACCAGACGACCAGAGGGCTCAATACCAGCGCCGGGTAAGCTGCTGTGGCCCCGCGGTGCAAAGGGGAATACACCCAGACAGGCGCCCATTGCAGGGCCTGACTCCGTAGTCACACACTCACGGTATCCATATAGTGAGCCAGTTCCTGCAAGATCCGCAACCCACGCACAAAGAGAGGCACAAAGAGAGGCAGGACTCTCCCCTTACCCATAGCGGTGCTGACGCCACCATCTTTGCGGCCTACGCCGGCCCCTCTCAGCCAGAAGACAGGGAAGCACAGGAGCATAGCTGGGGATCTCAGCTCCACACCACCATTCATATAAGACCTTAGTAAGCAAACAAACTATCGCCAAGCCCAAGCTGCTACTAAGCTTTCTATTTTTTCCCTACAAGATAGTTTCCAGCACTGAAAAACACCATACATCAGGTGTAACCCCTCTCACTGCCCTACCTCTCTGACACCTCTCAGCAGAAGCGGGGGATAGGACATACAGTGACCCAACGGAACTGAATCACCGGATTCAGCCTGCAGGTAAAGGGCATTCATTATACCTACAACACGTTCCAAATAACTCTTTATAACCCTATCTCCAGAGAGAAAGATGGCAGCCTAAAAAATCACTCTGCCCACATGTATAGAGACTTTATACATCTAAGACCCATTGCATAAAATGGGCACAGCCTCACGTCCATCCTCAAGATCGCACTCACCCAGTGGAACTATCGGAGGTCTGAGCCAAAGCATTCCAGCGATGTTTCAGACACAGAGAAACAATATGGCAACCGCACAAAACCCCCCATCACTTACAAACCCAACTGCAACCCAAGGATCATCTCCTTTGCCTTCACAACCGGCACTCACTAACAACGACATTGTCCTGTCCCCTCATCAGCAACCGAGCCTGAGCGACCTGTGATCAGTAGCTACAGACATTAAAGAAACTTTATCAGCTGCTATTTCGGAGCTCAGGCTTGACATTCAAACCATCGCAGGCAGACTATACGAGGTGGAAAAGGTGACACAACATACAAGAGCCATCCACCAAACCACCCGGACACTGGACACCCACACCATGCAACTTAGAGAATTGAGCCGCCATATGGAAGACCTTGATAATCGCGGCAGGAGACACAATCTGAGACTGAGGGGCCTACCCGAGACAGTGGAATATGACCAAATACAAGCCACGGTCACGGGCATCTTCAACGGCCTGCTCAACAGACCCATTGGTACACCCATACACATGGAGCAAATACACAGAGCCTTACGTCCAAGGGGTAGAGATTCCGAACCACCTAGAGACATAATCTGTCATATTATTGATTTCAAACTGAAAGAAGAAATTCTATGTAAAGCCTGAAACAAAACCCGTCTTCGATACAGGGAAAATGAAATCCAGCTATTCCAAGATTTCTCTAACATCACACTACAACATCGAAGGGCCTTGCGCCCATTACTAGCAGTCCTACAAGAGAGACAAATTCAATACCGATGGAAATTTCCATTTGCTCTGGGAGCCTCTAACCAAGGCAGACATGCACTCCTCAGAGTACCGTAAGACCTACCTTCGTTCTTTGAAAACTTAGACATTCCTCCTGTAGAGGTGCCGGATTGGTACGTGGAATTCCAAGGACATGACAAACAACGTGAGCCAACGCCAATGGAAGCTCGAGACCAAAGGAACCGCAGACGACGTTCACCATCTAAGCAACGACCCAATCCCCCTGGTGCCGGTCAACAATACGTCATCAGCCCCTCTAAAGCCCCACGCACCAGGAGAGCCAGAAGAGACTACTGAAACCATTTCGAGTTCACTCTATGCCAGATAAGTAACATCTTTGATAACTCTCTATTCATTCCGGATCTACGCCCCTCTCTGGGCAAAACTTGACCATGATAGGGGTCGGGACTCCTACCCCTATAACTCCAAACTTAACTAAGTGCTATAACATAACACTATACCGCTGTCATAGAAGCCGGGTTAACCAACCCCACTTTACGATCTGCTTCATACTAAACCTAGACTTCAAAGGCTCTAGAACATGATAAGGTAATTTAACTGAGATCAAACAATGTCGTCCTGTTTGGGCCTTGAGCGTTACCCACGCAAGCTCCACATCCCTACGCGAACAGCTTGTCATAACTTCAATAATTTGTTGTCTCCCTGCAGGGGACAGCGCAACTTAGCAACTTAGTTACCACACAAGGATATCCATTGCGTTGGATTTCTAGTTTCCTCTTTAGTACGATGTGGATGCCCTCCGCTGCAGGGTAAATGACTGATTACCTTACCTAAGAGCATTCCAACAGGGTTACTAACTCAGGTTTACATTTACTTCTAACAACCATGTTATTGCTATATTATTGTTGATGAATATACGTTTATGGTTAAGGCCGCTATGGGAGTATAGACACCCCATTAGGTTCAGTTTCATCTTTAGTATGGTATGGACACTGTCTGATGCAGGGTAGATAACTGACTACCTAACATAAGAGGATTCAAACAGAGTTACTAACTCAGGTCAAGAGTTAACTTTCTCAAATATGTTATTGCCATATTATTGTTGATGAATATACGCTAATGGTTTAGGCCGCTATGGGAGCATAGACACCTCCTCAGGTCGCAGCATAACCACACAATGGTTACTTGTCTCCCACTACAGGAGAAGGACCCAATACCTACTACCTGAGAATTACACGAACCTTGCAGTTCGGTCCAGATTGCTGAAGTAGCAATCCTAAAGTCTCTAAAAACATCAGCCTCCTCAGGCCCCAAGACCTCCTCTGGTCACCATGCTCCGATCGGTCATAAGTAATAGTTTACTATTGTTTGTTTTACTATTGTTCGACATTTTGTTTCTTTTAAGTGAATATTTCTAAGTATATTGCTTACGCAAGTTCCTCCTTGACGTCAGGTCCACCCTCACACAGTGGGAACCAGAGACTATATATAAGTTGGATTTTAAGCTTATTCTTATACCCTTCCCACTGAATCTAGGTGGACTCACCCCTAAAGTAAGGGTGGAATTTACCAACAGGACTACCGTATAACATATGCTTTAGTCTCCGACAATTATATCTCACTCCCATATATCTTCACCAGATACGGCGAGTCTCCAATCTTCACAGAGCACACTATCTCACTCAGCACCCGCACACCCACACCTGGGATAACAAAACATCCATTTCCGATTTCCTCAATCATAAACAGCCCCCACCCTTCTTTTTCTACTTCAGACATCCAAGAATACACAAGGTAGGTAGACTAATACTTCAACGACATGGCCACACTTAAAGTGATCTCTCTAAATGCAAAAGGACTGAACCTCCCTGAAAAAAGATCCAAAATTTTGACATATATGCATAAAAACAAGGCGGATGTAGTCTTCTTACAGGAGACTAATTTCAAAGCCGATATGATCCCTAAACTTTTCAACTATAGATACCCTCAAGTTTTCCATGCACCTAATCACTCCTCTAAATCTAACTGTGTCTCTATTCTCCTAGCTAAAAAATTGCCCTCTTCACATTGAACAGACCAAATCTGACCCGGAAGGGTGATATCTCCTCCTTAAAGGGACACTTCTAGGAAAACCGCTCACGTTAGCAAATATATACGCACCTAACTCTTCGCAAGTCCCATTCTTCAGATCCCTAGTGAACCAGCTCTTAGAGTTCCAGGAAGGGGTACTGATATTGGGGGGAGACTTCAACCTCCCTCTCAACCCACTCTTGGACACTTCCACAGGCTCCTCTCACATCCCTTTCAGGGCTCTACGTTCTATCAAAAACTACTTTAGAGAACTTACTTTACACGATTCATGGCGCACACTTCACCTTCACACAAAAGTCTACACTTTTTTTCAGTCCCACATAATAAATACTACTGAATCGATGCCCTCTATATCTCTCAAAGAGACCTCCCTCTATTAAAGCAGGCGACTATTGAACCCATGTACCTATCTGATCACCACCCGATAACCCTAACGATAAACATCCCGAACACTCCACAAAGACTGCTGATCTGGCGACTAGACCCGTCCATACTGACCGACTCATTATCTGTATCCAGAATACTAAAATGTCTCCAATAAGATAATGTCACGGCAGACATCCCCCACCTAACAACATGGGAGGCACACAAATGCGTAATTAAAGGGGAACTCATCGCCATTTCGGCAGAACGAAAAAATAACCGACAAGCCCACATAAATAAACTGCTTGATCAGATACACTCTTTAGAAAAAGCGCACAAAAAGTCTCAGGCGTAGGCTACCCTACAAGATCTGATCAAAACTAGAGCCGATCTTGTGGAAGAGCTGGCTACAAGGACAAGAAAAAATGTTATCTTATCACAGAAAACATTCTACGAATTTGGTAACAAGGCGGGCAAGCTACTGGCCAGAACACTTGCAGCTAAAAGGGCCAACACCAATATACACTCAATAATATCTCCCAAAGGCGAAAGCGCCACAACAAACCCAGACATAGCGCTCCAATTTGTCGCATATTATAAACAATTGTATAATCTGCACCCTACGCACATGCAAACAGGGCACCCGATGAGACAGCAGTTAATCGCAGAATTTAAAAAAAAAATATAGTCCGCCTACCATATCTGAAAAGGAAACAAAAGACTTAGAAAAGTCCCTCTTGGTTGAGGAACTATGCCTGTCCCTGAAACAAACTAAGCCTGGCAAGTCCCCTGGCGGCCTTATGGCGGGATACTACAAAACATTCTTAGACACACTCAGTGCCCTCTTCTTAATGGCCTTTAACTCCTTAACACTGGGCACCTCCCCTCCATGTGACCTACTAGCAGCACATATCACGGTGATCCTTAACCCGGTAAGGATCCTACAAAAGTAACCAATTATAGACCAATATCCCTGCTAAATGTAGATTTGAAGTTGTTTGCAAAAATATTAGCCAACCGGATTCTCCCTCTACTCCCAAAGGCAGTTTCTCTTGACCAGGTTAGCTTTATCCCTGGCAGAGAAGCCAGGGACAACAACCTGAAAGCTATCAACATTCACCACTGGCTCACCACCCACAAACAACAGGGCTTTTTCCTGTCCCTGGATGCCGAGAAGGCGTTCGATAGAGTGGCCTGGGACTATATGTCAGAAGCTCTAAAAACCTTAGGGATTGGAGCACACATGATGCAATATATTCTGGCTCTCTACTCCAACCCGACAGCGAGAGTCCGGGTCAATGGCCCCCTATCGGACGCCTTCTCCTTGTCAAACAGCACAAGACAGGGCTGTCCCCTTTGATTTTCGTGCTGACCCTGGAACCCTTTCTCCAAAGCATTAGAGACAACCCTGATATTAAGGGCACCCACATACGTGACAAGATATATAAAATTGCTGCCTTTGCAGATGACGTCCTCCTATTTCTAGCTGAGCCCCACATCACTCTACCCAATTTGCTCCAAGAATTGTCATGCTTCAAAACTATTTCTGGTTTACAAATCAACTTAGAGAAATCTAGAGCACTTAATGTATCCCTCCCACCTATAGCCCTAGTACAAAGCAAACAAAACATTCCCTTAATATGGGACGCCAACGCCGTCACATACCTGGGAATCCAACTCCCAACACACCTGCCAGACCTTTACGCTAAAAATTTTCAGCCTATCCTTCAAACTATTCAGCGCGACTTGAAGACGTGGGCTTCAGGTTTGATTTCCTGGTTTGGCAGGGCAGCAGCTGTTAAAATGAATATTGTCCCTAGACTTCTCTATCTTATGCAAGCGGTACCTATTGCTCTACCTAAAGCCTTTTTTTGCAACGGTGAGAAAGGCTTGTTCAGAGTTTATATGGGCAAAGAAACGCCCGAGGATTAGCATAGACAGACTGACCTTACCAAAATTAAAGGGAGGTATCGGACTCCCGGATTTCTCAAAATACCATATAGCCTGTCAACTAACTAGAGTGGTGGATTGGCACTGCCACGCCACCACGAAAGCATGGGTTGCAATTGAACAAGCCTTCTTGCCGATTCCAATACACCTCACACCTTGGATAAAAAGTCAACAAGCCTTGAAGGAGTGTGCACAACACCCAGTTCTCAACGCTACCTTACAGTCATTTAAAAAAAGCTGTAGCCATTATGACATTTCTTCCGTACCGGGTCCTCTTATGCTGATCTCACATAATCCAGACTTTCCACCAGGTCTCAACACACACTTGTTACCCGACATTAACCCTACTCTCGATTTGCGAGCTGAGTTCTTCTTTCAAAGGCAGAAATTCTTATCTTTTGACAAAATCTCAAAATTAACACCTAACCACCCCATTCAATTCTGGACATATATACAACTAGCACACTTTCTAAACAATCCCAAAATGCGGGCAAGCTTTTCCAGACCTTGTACAGCATTCGAGGGACTATGCACACATACCACCCCCCAACGACATTTAATTTCTGCTATTTACACCTTGTTATTCTCAAAAGCAGAAGTCAAACACAACCTAGTGATAAAGACATGGGAAAAGGAGCTTAACATTGATCTTACCCCCAAAAGAATGGGAGAATATTTTTTCCTGCATCCATAAGGGGTCTCTCAATGTTTCGGCCCAGGAAAATGGCTTTAAAATAGTATCCAGATGGTACAAAACACCCATTCTGTTACACACAATAAATCAATCCACACTCCACATGCTGGCGCTGCTCCACAGAGATGGGGACCTTCCTCCACATATGGTGGTCGTGTCCCAAAATATCCTCATATTGGACACAAGTACACCGCTTGATAACCCAGATTACAACATATACCCTGGACTTCACTCCAAGCCAAATGCTCCTTCACCATACATCAATCCCACAGAAGCAATACAAGGGCTCCCTTCCATTACAGTTATTAAACGCAGCGAAAATGACACTTCCAACCCACTGGTTGTCTCATCACCCGTCGACAATCCAGGAATGGTTCAGGAAAATAAACAAAATAGAAGAAATGGAAGATCTTATACACCAAGCACATGAGACATCACACAAATTCCGCACAACATGGGCATGCTGGCAACACTTCAAAACGTCCAAGGAATACCTACAACTAACAAATGCAAAATGAAGAATAGGAGATGCAGCATCTCGCCGGTGGGCGGGGGACACGATCAAGTGATTGCAGCCAGTTACATCAGGTGCCATTGGCGTACAGCATCCCCCAATCTCTATGTAAGAGGTATTGTTCCTCCGGAGCCAGCCTAGTTGAGTCCGGAAAGGCCATCTTGGAAAGGAGCTCATTTAACACACGCTATTCCCTTGGTAACTCAACACCCTGGGCATTTGAAGTAACCAGACCCAGCCACGTTTTGATCTACAACATCAAGCAATAGATGAAAGCGTATACGGTTTGACCATACCATCCTATGCATAGCAATTTTTAGATATTCTTGTGCTGGACCAGCCTGTTTTTTGATCCCCTGTGTCTGCCCCCCTGATGTTCACAGTCCAATTGGGGAAGTGCGAACCACAAGTAATGCAGTCATGGTGAATCTTGAAGAGAAATAAGGTCCAGAAGAAGCACAGTGGTGCGAAACGCGTCGACCTCCTCTTCTTATGTTCATTCATGAAAATTGGTTTGGTAGTTGTATCACTCCTCATTCATGTGGAACCATTAATCTTCTATTTTATGTATTTCTCATGCATTGTTTACAATTTTATAAGTAATCATTCTCTAAATGTTGCAACATGTTTTTTAATATGATCTAATAAATATAAATTTTACTCAAATCCATCAGTTTCATGAAGTGCCGGCAAAGTCCAATCAACTAGCTTATTCACTCGACACAATCAATGCTGTGTGTAGTGTATAAAATTTCTTTTCTGTTATTTAGGATGGTGGCACATTTTGGCATGAATTTCTCTATATGAAGAATAGGAAATACCCTATTGAAGCTTAGAGAGGCCCAGCATATTAATCTGATACACCCCCCACAGTGCTAAGGGATTACCATAATAACGCTCTGCCCGTATCTTATTGGCTCCTATCTCAACCAAGATTTGTTCTACCACCCGTATTCCTTGTAAGGTAAAAATGGTCCAGTCCAGGTGCCCCCACCCAGTAACAATGCTCCCAGAAGGGGTGCCTGGGTGGTCGGGAGGCAGTGGACGTTCTGAAGCCCCTCAGGGCATTATCACAGAACAGGTTAACCCTGCCCGGCAACAGATGACTTCCTTTTTACTATTTGGGGTCTAATGATTCTTGTTCACTGTTTAATAACTACCAATACAAGCCAATAAGAATCTTGTATGTATGGAAATGAACAAACGCATAATGTGCATTATCTCTGTTAACACTGTTACTCCCACATCTTTGTTGAAAGCTACATTTGTATGTTGTGAATTATTAAAATAAAAATAAAAATAAAATTATTTGGAAAAAAAAAATCTGGGTCATTTGGTTTGTGTTGTCTGGGTGAGCTAACCAGGGCACAATTAGAAATCATAGGGCCTTGTTAAGCCTACCTGACAGGGCAGCCCCTTCCCCCACTATACACATACAGGCACCACCTGTACACAACTCATGTATACACACGGTTCGCCCCACACCTGTACACACATCACCGCTACACCTGTACACACAGCACTCCTTCACCTGTACATACACTCCTGTATACACACAGCTCTCCCCATACCTGTACACATGCAGCACTCCTACACCTGTACACACACTAGTGTATACACACAGTCCCCCATACCTGTACACACAGACACGCAAATGCACACACAGCTCTGCCCCACATCTGTATATGCGCAGCTCCCTCCCAAACACCTGTACACATGCAGCCCCCCACACACACACACAAAGATACACACAGCTCTACCTATGTAATCAAAGTGGTCCACTGTCACTTTGACATCCAGTCTATTGCACTCAATGCAGGGTGCATAAAAATCAATGATTTTTTTAAAAAGAATTAAAAAATTCAGATTTTTTTTATTTAAATCTCATTTTTTTTTCTTTTATCAAATATTTTAGAAGAGGATGAAAATCACTCCCTTGCCAGATCCATAAATTTAGGATACCAAGAAAAAAAGAAGCTAGTGATTTGGACTTTAAAGGCAATTGGACCAGATAATTAATAAAATACAAATTTTATTGATACAAAAATATAAAATCTAGACAACAAAACATACAACATATATATGTGTTAATATAAAAATTAACGTCATATGTACATGAAATAGGCCTTCATGGCCGACCAATGTAAACATAGAATCAGTACACCGTCTCAAGCAAGTGAGCAAGTGAGGCCCTGTGCGTCAATGCGTTTCTCACAGGGGCTCACTTGCTTAATTATCTGGTCCAATTGCCTTTAAAGTCCAAATCGGTAGCTTCTTTTCTTCTTGGTATTTTTATCAAATGTATGTTTTTGGAGTAAAAATCTATCTAAAGATAGTTTTCTATTTAAGATACATTAATAATTTAGTTTATTCGGCATAAAATGGAGCTTGGTTATGTAGTATGAGGCAGTATATTCTGCAGTATTTGCATTTTTGGTAAACTCATTCAATGAATCCAAGCTCTGCAAGCTGAGATAACATGCACTGCATTGATGCATTCACACAATTTCTCAGTAGCCATGAGATAAAACAAAGCTCAGGAATATTCCTTTATCCTGTTGTTTTGCAAATCTATGTAAACTATAAACTGTATGATTAAATTGGTTCTGATATTGCTGTTTTACTAACCTGACAGCTTATTATTCTAAATAGGAAACCTTCATTTTGTTTGCAAATATTAAAGATTCTAACTACCAGCAAGAATAAGTCCTTACATTTAACCACTTCCCGCCCAGCCTATTGACAAATGACGGCTGGGCAGTGGCTTTGTTATCCTGACTGGGCGTCTATTGACATCTTCAAGATAACCAGATTGTGCGCCCGATCTTGGTAAAAAGCTTCCATCGGAAGCTCTTTACCATGTGATCAGCCATGACCAATCACGGCTGATCACGATGTAAACAGGAAGAGCCATTTATCTGCTTTTCCTCTGCTCACGTCTGCAGACGTGAGTAGTGGAGAGCCGATCGGCAGCTCTCCTGACAGGGGGGTCTGTGCTGACTGTTGATCAGTGCAGCCCCCCTCGGATCGCCACCCAGGACCACCAGGGAGCCTGCCCAGGGCTCACCAGGGAGAGCCACCCACGAACCCTCAGGGAGCCGACCCTAGACCACCAGGGAGATGATCAGGGAGCCCACACTAGACCACCAGGTAAGGGGCATAATGCCCAACATGGCTGGCACTCAGTGCCAATTACAGATGCCACCCTAGACTACCAGGGAATTGACACCTTACAGTGCCCTCTTTCAGTGCCGCCTATCAGTGTCCACCAGTGCCACCTATCAGTGCCCACCAGTACCCACCAGTGTCACCTATCAGTGCCCATCAGTGCCAGCTATCAGTGTCCAGTGCCACCTATCAGTGCCACCTATGAGTGTCCGTCAGTGCTGCTTATCAGTGCCCATCAGTGCTGCGTATCAGTGCCACCTATCAGTGCCCGTCAGTGCTGCTTATCAGTGCCGCCTATTAGTGCTGTATATAAGTGCCTCATCATCAATGCTGCCTCATCAGTGCCAATCAGTACTGCCTCATCAGTGCCCATCAGTCTAGCCTATCAGTGTCCATCAGTGATGGAGAAAATGTACTTATTTACAAAGTTTTGTGACAGAAACAGAGAAAATCTTTTTTTTTTCAAAATTTTCCATATTTTTTTATTTGTAACGCAAAAAATAAAAACCACAGTGGTGATCAAATGCCACCAAAAGAAAGATATATTTGTGGGAACAAAATGATAAAAATTTTGTATGGGTACAGTGTTGCACAACCGCGCAATTGTCATTCAAAATGCCACAGCGCTGAAAGCTGAAAATTAGTCTGGGCGGGAAGGGGGTGAGTGCCCGGTATTAAAGTGGTTAAAGAGCACCTGTCACCTCAGATCCATCTTGGCAGGGCCTGTTAGCGGTCATCCACTCACCTGCTGCCGCCACGTCCCGCACCATGTAGTGCCACTGCCGCATCACCAGCCGTCCCATTAAACTGAATGGGACTGTCGGTGAGTCAACAGGCGGGTCAGAGGAGGAGCCGCTGTGAGATGACAGTTGCTTTTTAAAAATGATGTTTTAAATCAAGTTGATGTAAATCAAGCCTTTTTCCTAGTGATTTAAAACAACTTGATTTAAATCAAATCCACCCTGACTCAATGTATCAGGAGTTGAAGACAGTGCTTCTGATACAGAGCAGGGCCAGCTGCTAAACTGACAACAAAGCCCAGCTGAATACATTGGAAGTCCAGCTATTTTAGTGTCATTTTCAGGGCTGAGCTGTCAGTTTAATAGGCAGGTCTTGCAGAGTGTGGGAGTCACTCAAATAACACAGCCACTAGAGCCTCCCAATGTAGCTGATTCCTGCCTTCTGTCAGTCTGCCTACAACTGATCACCTTACTACAGGTGGTCTCCATGAACCTGTTTACACTTAACCTATGACCTGATCAGTTACTTTCCTAAATTCTTCTCTGCTACATGCTTTGGTTTTGATACCCAACTATCAATAATCATTGTATCATACTTTAACTACTTTTCTTTCTCCCTTGTATCTTTAATTCTTTTCTCTTTCCACTGGTGAATTAAAAAAGTGGTACATCTGTCTCAATAGAGGACTGTCCCTTACATTAAATAAGGCCTTGTGATCTGATTTTAATCCCAGTTTAGCTTCCTGACAATTATAGTTTTATCCAGAATAGAAGAATAAAGTATACCTTTGCTTTTTCCTGCAAAAGCAAAACACAGCTTCCCATTCACATCTTCCTCTGAAACAGAGACTGATGACAATTTGATAAAAATTGGTTCATGGTGATGAAAGGGAAACATCAGAGGAGAAGAGAAGGGTGGCGGTAAATAAAAAAGATAACTTCAGTGACATCATCTTTCACCAAAGAGATCATATTATCTGGTGGCAAAGTTGTTTCTAAAGAAGCCATTGACACTAATAAAGCTTTCCTCACTTCTTGTTTTCAAGATATCAAATGAGAAATAAGTTCCAACAATAAGAGAGTGTAATCAGCGGCAGACTGACAACCCATGGGGTCCCCGGGCAATAGGAGATCACGGGGCCCCCTTGTTTCCCTATCCACACTCAATCCATGCAAAACACCACCTACTTATTGCACTGCACCCACATTACATATGCTTGCCCCTACCCCTTTAGCTGCATTGGCAGCAACTGATGATGTACACTTGCTGCAGCAGGAATTAAACCCCTGTTGCTTTTGGTGAGCGATCGCAACCCATTCAAGTGAATGGGTCCCACTCTGCAAACACCCTGCAACCATGTGCAATGCACGCAGTTGCAGCATGCTAGTGTGGAGTCCAAGGGGTTAAAGCATGTGATAAGGCGGCACTATTAACTGCCTGCTTTAACCCATTTTTTGCTGTACACAAGGTAGCCTGGCCTTTGCAGAGCAGCCCTATTCACTTGAATGGCTTACGCTTGGGAGGCACGACACCTACCAAGCGTGACAGGGTGTATAATTCCTGCTGCTGCTGCAACATGTGTACACCCCTGGCCACTGCAGTTAAAGGGGATATGGTTGGGGGTGAGTAAAAACAGGGCTCAATTATGAGGTTTGACCACCCCAAATTGTGAATGTAAACAAGTCCTTACTGTCATGAGCCCCCTATCACAGTTGGTGTTTAGGGAACACCTGGAATGAGGACAGAGAGGGACCCTGAGATAAGGACAGAGAGAGGTCCTGGGATGGGGACAGGGAGGGACTCCTGAGATAAGGACAGAGACGGGGTCTTGGGATGAGGACAGAGAGGGGGTCCTGGGATGAAGACAGAGAGGGGGTCCTGGGATGAGGACAGAGAGTGGGTCCTGGGATGAGTACAGAGAGGGGGTCCTGGGATGAGAGCAGAGAGGGGGCCCTGGGATGAAAGCAGAGAGGGGGTCGGTCCTGGGATGAGGACAGAGTGAGGCCCTGGGATGAGAGCAGAGAGGGGTCCTGGGATGAGAGCAGAGAGGGGTCCTGGGATGAGGGCAGAGAGGGGCCCTGGGATGAGAGCAGAGAGGGCGGGGAGAGACGGGAGTAGGGTCCTGGGGAGAGACGAGA